>JAJOOS010008572.1:0-40158 GCA_029582725.1 Solanum chiquidenum
TCAGTTTCAAATTTTAGTGAAGAAAGAGTTGAATGTGTATGTAGGGAGGACTGTAGCAAGGAAAGCTAGAAACATTGTGTTGAAACAAATTATGGGTGGTCATGTGGAGGAGTTTTTAAAGAATTTTAGATTATAGAGATGAGCTCTTAAAGACTAATCCAGGCAGCACATGCGTGGTGAGACTTAGTGAAGAAACTTTTGAAGGTGACAGAAAAATGTTTCAATCATTTTACATATGCTTTGATGCTTTAAAGAAGGCATTCAAAGCTGGAGCTAGAAGATGTATAGGATTTGATGGTTGCTTCTTGAAAGGTGTTTCTAGAGGTCAATTACTTGTGGCTATTTGTAAGGATGGGAACAACCAAATGCTACCACTAGCATGGGCAGTTGTTGAGGTTGAAAACACATTCACTTGAAAATGGTTTATCAAACTTGTAAGACATGATCTTGAGCTAGGAGATGGAACATAATTGACAACCATTACTGATATGCAGAAAGTATTTTTATTTTCTTTTTCATTTATTCATTTATTTTCTTTTTCATTTATTCATTTATTTTCTTTTTCATTTATTCATTAAGCTAGATCTCATGTTATTCTAAATGTTGTTGTTTAAAGGGTCTTGACAAAGCTATTCAAGATCTTCTGCCAAATGCAGAACAAAGAATGTGTGCAAGATATGTTCTAGCCAACTGATCTAAGAATTGGAAAGGCATTGAAAGAAGAAATTGTTTTTGGAGATGTGCCAAATCTACATATGAACAAGAATTGAAAAGAAATTTGGATCATATGGAGAAGTTAGACACTAGAATATGTGATGACTTATTGTGGTACAATATAGAGAGGTGGTCTAAATTATACTTTAAGTTTTCCAGTTGTTGTGATATTGTTGACAACAACATGGCTGAAAGCTTTAATTCATGGATTTTGGGGACAAGACACAAAACTATCATCACAATGCTTGAAGAAATAAGGATCAAAGTGATGAGAAGAATAGGACAATTGAGGGAGTTCTGTGATACTTGGATAACAAACATATCTCCCATGGCCCTAAAGGTATTGACAGAGAACACAACAAAGTCAATGAAGTGTAACCTTGAATGGAATGGTGAATATGGTTTTAAGGTTAAAGACAGCTGGGATAACACATTTGTTGTGAATCTAGGCAATCAAACATGTACTTGTAGATCTTGGATGCTAAGAGGTATACATTGTTGTCATGTTATAGCTACACTTCATTTTCCCATTAACTATGTTGCACATTGGTATAGCAAGGAGACTTATTTCAAGGTATATAGTCATTACATTCAACCAGTTACTAACATGAAAATGTGACCACAGTTGACCAACCCTTATGTTATACCACCTATTATAAAAACACTACCAGGAAGGCCTAGAAAGTGTAGGAGAAAGGAGCATAATGAAAACAAAATAGGAAAATTATCCAAGAGAGGTGTTGAGATGACCTGCAGTCTTTGTCATGCAAAGGGTCATAATAAGAGGGGTTGTCATTTGAATAATCAAGCTAATGCAAGCAGAGGAAGAGGAAAGGGGAGAGGATGTGAGACTAGTTCAACAAGGTCAAGTGTTGGTTCTTCTAGAGCACCAACTGAATCACAATCAAGCACAAAGAGAGGAAGAGGTCGACCAAGAGGTTCTACAAAATAGGTAATGTTTATAATAATTAATTTAGTTGTTAATTTACATCTTAATCAGTCTAATATTTTTGTTGATCAACTTATGTTATAGGCTAGTGCTACCGGAAGGGGAAGAGGAACAACAACTGGTAATTGAACAGGGATTGGTGTTGCTGCTGATGGTTCTGGTGCCACTGGAAGGGGAAAAGGAACTGGAACTGGTTTAGCTGGAAGGGGAAGAGGAACTGGTGTAGTTGCTACTGCTACTGATGTTCCTGGTGCTACTGGAGGAGGGAAGAGGCCAAAAATGGTTGGAATGGGGATACTACATACACATAGTGGTTTTACAATCCACAATGTAAGTTGTCTTAATTATTTACACACTTTTCAATTTTAACTTATGAAGCATCTAAGACAATATATTTTTGTGAATCTAGCCTGGAATGCCTATGAACTCTTCAGTAGTGACTGGAAATCTTGGGCATCATAAACCAAGATCAGGCTTAAAATGGAAAGGAAAAGTTGCTGTAACTCAACAAGGTCTTCAAGAGATGAGAGAAAACAAAAGAATGAGAACAAGGTCCAATGCTGCTGAAGTTTGATTATGGAGACTGCTTTAGTTTGATATTTTAGCTGTTTTTGGAACAATTATGCAGCTGTGACTGCATTAGTTTGATCTGTTTGTTTTTTAAACAATTATGTTGCAGCTGTGACTGCATTAGTTTGATCTATGTTTGTTTTTGAACAATTATGCAGTTGTGACTGCATTAGTTTGATATTTTAGCCGTCTCTTTTTGAAATAATTATGCAACCAGTTTTGCATTAATTTTATGTGTACAATTATACAATTGTGACTGCAATTTAGCGAATGAAGTTGTAAATAAAACACAAACAAATACACAAACCACCAAATTACATTAAGAGAATAAGAAGAACTCATTACAAAAGAGTCTTGCACCTAATTGATTACAACATAAACAGTGCTACACTACACCAAGATTGATCTCACTACATCAACAACTTAAGGTAACTTCATTGAACCTTTCTTCATATATATCACCCAGAACCAATAGCTTATAGCTATAACCACAACACAACAACAAACTACAACAAAAAAGAGCACATTCTGCCATGTTCTTCTCCATTTATTATGCATTACTTTCATCTTCTCAACCTCTTCTTGCAATATTTTCAATTTCATACCTAGACAATCATCATCTTGTTTGAAATCTCCCGGCTTGTCAACTTCTTCAGTAACCTCAACCAATTCAAATGCAGTGACTGATGTTTGAGAGGATTCTACTATATTCTCAAGCTCACCCAATTTCTGTATTAGTTTAGGAATCACAAATTTTGACCTCGGATCAATATTTTCTTTATCCTTCCAACACCAAAAGTTGCAAGATCTAGGACCCTTCAATAATGAAAAAGGATGAAGGAATTAGTGGTTAATCAAATTCTTAATCGGCTAAAAAAATTTAAACAAAAATTATCTTTACCCCATAATAAGGACATGACCAATATCTTCTTCCGGGGTTATTTGAAGTCCAATATGTTTTCAAATGCACCACAAGTCCATGATTATAATAAAAAAATTTCTTCGTAGTATAATCATCTTCTTCCATACAAAGATTTGTCAAATTAATTGATCGCATTGTGTGCTATAATTTTGTGCAAGAATTAACGAGAATCTGAAACAAAACAAAAAATAAGAAAAAGGGAGGAAACAAAAATCAAAATAATAGATGAAGAAGAATAGGTTTGAATCTTACATAATGAAGAACAATTCCTTCAAAGATTCAACTTTTAGGTTTGAATCTTACATTTTGAAGAACAATTCCTTTAAACATTCAACTTTTAGGTTTGAAGAGCTAAGATTTGAGAAAAATCAAGAAAAAATAATGAATTAGGTCACCATTTTTTGGATGATTGGGTTGGTGAGGGAGAAGAGGTATTTAGGGTTCTTCAAAAGTGAAGATTGTTCTTCAAATGGGTAATGGGTCGGATATTACCGTTGGAGGGGCAAATTTAATTTTTAAAAAATGTTAAAAGATGACTAACGCGCCGTTCTAAGCTGTAACAATACGCACACAAGGCTGGTGTTCGGAGGGTTGAAAATAATTCACATAAAAGATGTTAAGGGGGATATATAAACACTTGTGTAGTTTAAGTACTAAAGTAAGTTTCGTGCCAAGTTCAGGATTTTTTTTTATGTATTTACCCAATTGAACATAGACATATTTGTCATATATGACATCCTTCATGGCAATTTTGAATCCTACGTGTATTATGTCATGTAGGACACATGTATTACTTGTTCACTTTTATACAAATTTAAGTATCTACTTGTGCGCACTCAAAATCATAAGGCATAGATGTCAGTTAAAGCCAAGTTAAAAGGCATATGATTAAAAAATAGTTTAAAATATTAAGCAAAGTTGATATAGCTCTAAGGTATAACACATAAATGTGTCTCATTTAACTTAGTCTCATTATACATATATAACCTCTAACTTTGAGTGTGTACAAATAGAAACATAAATATGTATAAAGATGAACAAGTACACACGTGAGTCTTATGTTTTATTCAGGGGGTTCGAAAAATAAAAGTATAAACGTGTGAATAAGCCAACAAAATACAATTTCAAGAAAGTACTTGTATGTAGTTTATAAGTACAAAAAGTCAGTGTAGTTAGCAGAGACCTTTAAGCACGTTTGTATTTTCTTGGGTTTAAAAATCTACTCTTTTTAAAAATAAAAAAAAGCGTGAAAGATTGGACTAAATGAAGAGAAGGTAAAAAAACACAATAAGATGACCACAATGGGATTCGAACCTTGGACGTGATGACCAATCTAAGAGGCTATTTATCAATACACTACAACTTCTTGTTTATAAGGAGGCTCAAAATTACAATATCTACATAAATTCAAAAAAAATACTTTATATATAGTGTAATTTTTTGTCAAGGGGGTTCGAGTGAACCCTGAAGACCATGTGGGTCAGCTCTTGTGTAGGACACAAATTGTCACGTAAGACGTGTGTATCCATTTGTTTAATTTTATACATGTTTATATGTCTACTTATGAACCCCCAAAATTGAAGGACATAAATATAAAATAAAATCATGTTAAAAGGTCATTACGCCTATTTCTAATTATATGGCAAATGACCTTTAATTTGCAAGATACTCCTTGTTGTCATCGACATAAAATAGTTTCGAAGACAATGAAAAGGACATTAAGAGGAATCTCTATATATACCTCAAGTGCTAAAACTAGTAAATTTGGTGGTATATATGCACATCTAGCTAGTTCATGCTATATACAAATATGAGAACAAAAACTAAGAAAATATGTCCAATAAATAAAACAATTCTTTTATTTGTACTGGCGTCCTTTTATCGTATATTTTATGTATATTAATTACTCTCTCCGTCCCATTTTATATGATGTACTTTGATTTGGCACAAACTTTAAGAAAAATAGAAAGACTTTTAAAACTTGTGGTCCAAAATGAATGATAGAAATTTGTGTGGTTGTAAATCATTTCATTAAGGGTAAAAAAGACATTTTATAGGCAAATTGTTACTTAAAATAGAAATTCTTTTTGGGACTGACTAAAAAGAAAAGTAAGTCATATAAATTGGGACAGAGGGAGTATTTTTTTTTTAAAAAAAGACCAACAATAAATTAGTTGGATAAATAGTTCTTTAGTCTTTCTGGATGGCTTAATTGGTTTGGAGGGTGGTCATCCACACAGATGATCTGAGATATATCTCCCTTAATGTCTTTTGAGTCGAGCATGTCGCATAAGACTTGCCTAGTGCAGTTTACATTTCATGTATGATTTGCATGCTATCTTGGGGTTCAAAAAAAAAAAGTTCTTTAGGTTAATTCTTTTAAGGTTTTTGGTACATTCAAAAGGATTTTTAGAATATATCTTATAAGGTCCATAAAATACCACAAAAAAAGAAGAAGTGAAAAAATCTCAATAATTGTACCACACCATATAAATTTATAATGACATCAACCTGATGACGATAATAAATAAAAATGATAATAGTATTTCACATTGAATTACTTATTGTCATTGAGCATATTATAAATGAGTGACCGTATAATGAAGCTGCCCTCTCTGACTAACGCACACCAAGCGGCAGTGTTAGGCAGGTTAGAAAAAATTACCCCACACACCACAATAATAATTGGGAAAATTGTATGAAATAGTAAATTATTAATTCAAATATAATATTATAGCCATAGTTTATTTTAATTGTAATTCGCAGCAAATATTTCCTTTTTTTGTCATCTGATTCAGTATACAATTAGCCATTTTCGATATATAATTAGTCATTTTATATATTTCGGTATAAAATGTGTTTGTATAAAGCGAAAGAAAAGTGTATATACAAATACAAATACAAATACATATATTTTCGTCCTATACACTTATAGTTATACAAATGCAGATCTTATTATACAAACTACAATGTATAAATGAATTTATACAAAACTGAACAATTTGTATAAAATTGGATGTTTGTAGCGAATTATACAAATCAAAAGCTTCATAACAAGCATAAAATTTGTTATGGAGCGCAATTATGCAAACTATAGCTATAACATATAAATACGATTTTTATGTTTGCTATATGTGAAAGTTACTCAATAATTTTTTATAATGAAATTTGAGTCCGATAAATTATATCTAGATCTTATTTTTATATATACAGGTTAGAAATGTTGTTTTATAATAGATCTTGGGCTCAAACAAGAAGTTATTAATTCGGAGCAAAATTGTAAGAAAATATAAACGCAAAGTATCAAAGCATAAAGTAAATAATAGATAGCAGGCATATTGAAAAATAAGAAATTACGCGATTACTATACTAATAAGACTGCGGGAAGATGGCCTGGCTAGCCCCAGTCTCTCCTCCACCAAATTAAAAGGTGACAACATTTAGTTATTTACTAATCTTCAATCTCTACATCTTTCTATTTAAAATTATGTCCTCAGTAAATAGTTGAATAACTTGATACGTATATAAATATTTTTGTTTCCTATTTAATGATTCAAATTGAGATCAGTAGATGATAAGAATTTGAAAAACATTACGTATTACCTAATTTAACCTTGAATGTTCGTCAAACATATAATAATCAATGTGATAATGATGGTTACAATTTATTTATTGAATTTAAAATAAAGAAAATAGTACAAATAAAAGATAATATTATAATCGTGACATTTAATTAGATTAAAAAGACTTTCTTCTTTTCCAATATATTATCTATTGAATGAAGTTAATATTTTCTCTTAACAACTGCTTCAACAATTATTTTTTTCAAAATTAAGATTAATACAACTGAGGTTGAGCGTCGACATGTCGATGTATGCTTCCTTCATAGTAAGCTACTTGGTTTACTGGTTAGAGGTAGTCATTTTATGTGAAAGATCTCTAAATCAAACTTAAGCAACATCCTATTTTTATTATTGTTTTTAACGTCATTTGCTTTATCCGAAGCCTGACCTTTTTATCCCTACTTTATATTTTCATTACCTTACTTGTTATCATAATTTGCTATAAATTCATTAGTATATTTTAAGTCCTTTTTAGTAAATTATTTTGAGAACTCTGTGATAGCTTTTGGTGTGTCAACTCATTTACTCATTTGTAGTTTTTTGATCGCTTCAGTTCAATTTTATCCTTCCTTTATACACTCTCATTAATTAAAATGTATATCTCATCATTTATCTTTTTTAGTGTTGATTAAGCAAGGATATTTCGTAGTTGATTAGAATTAGTGATGCAGTTCTTATAAAATAATTTATGTAAATTTAGTTATTAAAATTCAATTATTTATGTATTAGTTATTCATATTTTAGTGATTTCATTTTCTGTCATATAAAATAATATATATATTTTTTATGATATATATATATATATATATATATGTGTGTGTGTGTGTGTATATGTATTATCCATGATGTTGTAAATTAATTTTTTTTGATGTAATTGTGCAAAATTTTATTGTTATTAAATATTAACTAAGTAATATGTTTCAGTATTTTATAATTTCTTCGTCTTTTTTTAATTATAAATTATATATCTTTGATTTCTAATGTTAATCGATCTTAGATAGTTAATAGGGAATATTGTAGTAGAAAAAAACTAATACATTTTATTTAAGAAATAAGAAGTATAGTAAATAAAAATTATGAATTTTAAATAATAGTGATTGAGCCGAACACGGGTTTTACCTTTTCTATAATATATTTCTATATATATATAAAATAAAATAAAAAGCTTAACGACTTTAATTTATTGAAGTTTAAGCTTAGCCGCCAATCATCCAAAGGTTGCAAATTAGTACTATCGTTTTTTAATAGAATAAAAGATGGTATAACTTTTCTTATTATGCATTTTAAGTTATATATTACCTATTGATAGTGTAATTTTTAAATATTTTAGTAAATTTTAAAGTTAACGATCAAAAACATAATTAATTATCCTTTTTATTGATATTTGAATTTTTGAGAGTGTGAATTTTCTATCTAAACTATTACTCAATGGTTAACAAAATACACCTCGACATTGACTAGATCACAAGTTAGTTTAGAATGCTTCTAGACGTGGTTGTCCATGAAATTTTCGTCCACCTAACATATATAACATCTTTATTTGCTGACACATTAATTTTTCAAATATATTTTTGATTGACTTCTTTAAAACTCTAAACACTCCCTTTTTAAGTAGGAGATATCAATTTCATTATAGAGACGAGATCATGGTTAAGAAGATGAAGAAGAAGACAATGGATGTAACAATTGGAATAACTAAATTAATTTATATAATGATAATTTTATCCTTTAACCTATACTAATTTATTTAGATTTGCCACAGTAGAATAGTTTTTCTATGTGGAATGCTACCTAGCAGAATTTTTATACAAAAGATATTGTTTAGATATAAAACTCAATAAATTAGAATAGCTTAAATGTGAAGTTTTTAACTCTTTTAACTCCATTTTTTTTGCCTATGTAATAATAGGTAAATTACTATTAGATTGATAACTAAAAGAAATTAAAATTGAAGAACATTTAAGTGTAGTTTGAGGAGCCGCAGTTGTCAGTTGACTTGATGCAGTCCAACTGGGCACCTTCAACTTATCAATTTTTTTCACCTTTTACAATTTTCTCAGCCGCCAACTTGCTTTCGAGACTTAAAAATATTATGCTAAATTTTGTATTTTTCTTAGTAAAAGAAAAATTTAATTATGGTAAGAAAATTAAGACAAATATTAAGATAATCAGGCTATAATATATGCAGGAGTCGTTTGATAGGCGGTATTAATTAAAATAATTTTTGGATTAAAATTTAGTCCACCCAATACAATGTTTGATTGTACAATTCAACTCAAACACACCTAATATATGGATAACTTAATACATCATATGTGGTCTTATCTAATACCAAATATATCTAGGGATTACTAATACTTGGAAAAGGAAACAAAATGACTGAATTGTAAGATATATTGAGCAAAAACAACGAGTTGTGTAACTTATACTTGCAGCGAATGTCCTTGATTTGCTACCAAAAACGAATTGCTCCACAGTCACTAGAGGCGAACCCAAGATTTGAAGATAGGGGGACACTACTAAGACTCTAGGAGTGACTCAAGGGTAAGGTTAGGATTGACAAAAGGGTAAGTTAACATTTTTTGGAGAAGTCATTATCATAGCATTTTTTGGAGCATGTTTTAAAATAACATTATTCATATCCGGAAGTATTTTTTCAAGCCAATCCAAAAAACCAAAAAAAAGACCTTTATTTTTTGAAGACTCACTTTCATCATGACCTCGAAAAGACAATCCACATTAGTAGAAGCCTCTAAACGACTTCGATGCTCACTTCTTGTTTTCTCAGATTGCTTGTTAAAAACAATTTGAATGGATTGAGATTGATTCTCAAAATTTAGCATTTTGTTGAAACACCTCTTGTGGACGCTATTTACTTCATCAACATGTAAATTGAATCGTTCCAAACTATGATTCCAACCAGTTTTCGTGAAAAAATCACCACATTTCTTTTTACATAAGTCTATCCATCTCAATCACAAGAATCAACAACAAATTCTTAAAACAAAAATGCTTAAAAAGAAGAACTTTCCAATTTATGCGGAGATAATAGAATTAGGACTTTAATTATGTAGTGAAGAATACTTGTAAGCTGTAGATTTTCTAGCTCATAGTGTTTGGCGCGTAGTGAAGCCATTATTTATCATCATCTTCGTATTTAGCTCATAGTGCAAGTTTGCTTCTTACTTTTCCATGAAACATCACCACAATTTAGTAAGAAAGCATAACCGGATGTTGATTTTCTATCATCCCGGTCACCAGCCCAATCAACATTTGTATAACCTCTTATGAATAAATTAGATCAACTATAATACAGTGTATGATCTTTGATATATCGTGAGTTTACGGTATTTTTGATGCATTTCACTTGGAGTTTGTGTGAGTCTTTGGCATTTTGTTGTTAGATATGATGGTATTTGATCCCATTTTGCAGGAAATCGGTTTGGAGCAGTTGACGTTGAAAAGAGATGAAACAACATGATGTTGGCAACCCACGAGCTCACCCATGAGCCGTCACTCTACTGACGAGCCATAGGTGGGAGCCGTGGGTCAATGGTTCAAGGAAGTCTGGCCAAGTATGAAACCACGTTGGTAACCTACGCCCCGTAGATGGAGTGACGGACCGTAGATGAGAGTTGTCAATCAAATCATGAAGTTGAGTTCCAGTACTTGAACTACAGATATGCAGGACGGATCGTGCATGGACCTATGAGCCGTAGGTGGAAACCATCGATGATAATGACAAAATATTTACCAACTGCTGAACTACGGAGGTGACCCACAGATCGCTGGCTGATCCACGGTCCATCAATTGTCACCGTCAGTCAAAATTTCCAAAAATAAGAATTTTTCTTATTTCATTTCCTACTTGGTTTAGGATTTGAATACTATAAATATAGGTTGTAATTGATGCTTTAAAGGGTTAGACTCTATTGGAGATTAATATATTAGTTTTTGGAATTATTTTGCAAAAGCTTTGGCACTTTAATTCTAGAAGCTAGTTTATGCAATTTACTCTTTGAATTTGAATTCAAGATTTCGGTATTCATCTATTCTAATTGCAAGTTCATGATTTCTTTTAGTAACCCTAATATGCATTGTGAACTCTCAAGCATGAGTAGCTAAATCCACAACTAGGGTTGTGGGAACCATGAGCAATTAACAATGTATGACTAATAAATAAGTAATTGTTGAATAGTGTTTATGCATGCATAACTAATCCTTTCGTTTAGAATGCTTTTTAACAAAGGCCAACGTTAAAACTCGTGCCGTTCCTACTTGCCGGACCAAGGAGGTAATGAATAAGAAAAGGATTAAACAACAGAGATTTAGTTAAGGATTTACTGCTATCTAATATCCCGGCCTTAATCAATTGAAACAAGGGTTAACACCTTAATCAATTGACGCGAGGGCTAATCTGGGGTTAAAGGTAAGGGTTAGTAAAGTAGACACACGCAGACTTACCAAGTTGCGAGGTGAAATTCCCTACTTGGAGGACCAATCACTTAGGGATATCTTACTTATCAACCTTGCATGTCAAACACTAGGATAGAGTTACTATTATTAGGAATATTGTGTTCAGAGCTCGTGGGGAACACTTATACCCTAGTTTTCATCTAATATTTATATCTCAAACTACGAATCTTGTTTACTTGTTACTTAGTGATTCAAATCAACAATCTGTTATTTTATTTATAAATCTCCCTTTTTTGTTACTTTTCTCGAAAGTAGTTTGACTAAATGAAGATAATTGTGAGTTAAGCTTAAGTCTAAACCATATTCCTCGTGGGATCGACCCTAACTTGAAAGTTAGGTTCTTTATTTGGCGACGACCGCTTATACTTCTTTCGAGAGGTGTAATTTCGACATATCAGATCTGTAGTTCCCTTCAGGTATCGAAATATTCTCTTTACTGCTTTCCAATGATCTCTTCCAGGATTAGATTGATACCGGCTAACTAGACTCACGACATAACAAATGTCTGGACGAGTACACATCATAGCATACATCAAACTCCCAACTACACTAGAATAAGAAACTCGAGACATATATTCCTTTTCTTTTTCAGCTTTAGACATATTTCAAAGCTTAAAGTTTCACCCCTTGCAACATGAGTATTCATGGATTTGCAACTATTCATTCGAAATTCCAATATTTTCTTTATATAAGTTTCTTGAGATAAACTCTTTTTTTTTTGCAACGGTCTCTTTGGATCTTAACACCCAATATATAGTCTGCTTCACTCATATCTTTCATATCAAATGATCATTTTGAAAGACATGACTTGACAGTCTTTACATACTCCAAATTATTTCCAGCTAATAAAATACCATCTACGTAAAGAGAAAGAATTACAAAATTTCCATTTGACTTTTTCA
Organism: Solanum chiquidenum; assembly: GCA_029582725.1. Lineage (NCBI taxonomy): Eukaryota > Viridiplantae > Streptophyta > Magnoliopsida > Solanales > Solanaceae > Solanum > Solanum chiquidenum. Next base: position 12,157 of record JAJOOS010008572.1, read on the forward strand.
CATAGATGCAATGGTCTTCATCGATCATGGTGAAATAAAGTGACATCACCTTCTTATGAAATCTCAGGTACCACTGCCTTGAATATTTCTTTAGACCATAAATTGATCTTTTCAATTTACAAACTTTCTTTTCTTGGCCTTTGACAACGAAGCCTACTGGTTGGTGCATGTAGATTTCCTCGTTTAATTCTCCATTGAGAAAAATGGTCTTCACATTCATTTGGTGTAATTCTAGATCTAAACGTGCAACAATAGCTAAAATTAATCGTATGGAGGTAAACTTCACAACTGGTGAAATAGTTTCCTCATAGTTTATTCAAACTTCTTGAGTAAAACTTTTAGCCACCAATCGTGATTTATGTCTTTCTATCGACCCATCATATTTGTGTTTAACTTTAAGAGTCCATTTATTCCCAATAGCTTTACGTTTCTTAGGAAGGTCAGCTAGATCCCATACTTTGTTGGTTTTCATGGACTCTAATTCTTCTTTCATCCCTTTTAGGCTTGGTAAGGCCTCAGTTACAGAATTAGTTTCATCCAATTCCTTGGGAGATACCAAGAAAACATAATCCTCAATCTCATAAGATCGTTTAGGTATACCTTTACTTGTACTCTTACGTATTTGAAGATTAGATTCCTCTGTAGGATTTTGGGATTCATAACTCCCACTTGGACCAGGAATCATTTCTCGATCCATTGAATTATCAAGTATGCCTAACAACATTACCTGATCTTATTAATTCAACATTTCATAGAGAGACTCAACTTTATTTATTTCACCTTTTTTGGGAAAATCATTTTACAAAAATCTGACATCTCGTGATACAATTTTAGTAATACTTCCATCCTCCAGTTCATCGATGAACACATACCCTTTTGAGAGTTTAGAATACCTTATAAAGATACATTTCTCTCCTTTTGGACTTAGTTTACCAAACTTACCAAAACGATCTTTAATGTATATTGCACAACCACATGGTCGTAAATCATTCAGATTTGTTTTATGACCAGTCCAAAGTTCATAAGGAGTGGAAGACATTGATTTAGAATGCACTTTGTTCAATATGTAAGCAGCAGTCAATAATGCATCTCCCCAGAAAGAGATAGACAAATTTGCATGCGACATCATTGATCTTGTCATGTCCAACAATGTTCTATTCCTTTTTTCAGCTACACCATTTTGTTGAGGTGTATAATGAGTAGTTAACTGACTAATAATACCATGCTTTCAGTACATAATTCTTTAAATTGTTTTGACAAATATTCACGTCCTTGATCAGTTCTTAAAGCTTTTATGCTTTTATCTAATTGATTTTCAACTTCATTCATATATCTTTTAAAGCACTCAGGTGCTTCAGATTTATGAGTAATCAAATAGACATAACCAAAGCGTGTGAAATCATCAACAAATGTAATGAAGTATGTAGCACCAGACCTTGCCCTTACATTCATTGGATCAAAGATATCAAAATAAATTAATTGAAGTGGGAACTCAACTCTCTTCGCCTTCCCAAATGGTTTACGCGTAATCTTTCCAACAAGACAATTTTCATAAGTTGGCATATCAATTTTGGTGGAAGAACCTAAATGCTCTTCCTTTGCCAACCTATTCATTCGATCTTGCTTTATGTGACCTAATCTTGCATGCCATGTAATAACATCAATATCATTATTACTTGAATAATATGTCATTACACAATGGTCAACATAATAGTCATAAGTCGAAGGATTACAATCTAAAACGATCATAACGTAGTCCAAAACCATATAAAACATTATCTAGAGTTATTTTAATATCATTACGACTAATAAATCAAAACCAACGTCTAAAAGAACAGACACAAATAATAAGTTTCGTCAAATCTCTGGAGCATATAGGACGTCATGCAACATCAAGGAACGACCACCATGCAAGTCCACTTTGCAAGTGCCTATACCTTTGACTTCCAACCTAGCATTATTTTCTACGTAGATCAACCTTGATTTAGATTAAACTCGACGAAACTCCACAAACGCCTCTCTATCTCGACTCACGTGGTCGGTGGATCCTCAATCTACAATCCAAATAGGATAAGATTCAGTTAGTAAAGAAGTGCTAGAAACATATATATCACTTACAGACACGTTTAGAAATGCTACCTTTTTGGGCTCGGTACATTCACGAGCAAAATACCCCAATACTTGGCAATTGTAGCACTTCATTTTACTCTTGTCTCTCTTCTTGAAAAAATGTTTTTCTTTCTTGGAATTTGGCTTCTTCTTTTTCTTAGAGAGTCCTTCTCTAGTCTCTTTGTCTTTCCCATTTCTTTTCCAATTCTTCTTGCACTTGAAACCTGAAGATTTGTACCACTTGACTCTGCCACAAAGGTATTAGAAGCAGCTTTAGCAGCACCAAGCCACTCATCTTCAAGTTCAACATGATGGGCAACATCAAAAAATGTTTTGATGTTATCATTATGGGTCAAGTTGACCTTTAATTGTTCCCAATTATTGGAAAGAGACCGAATCACTGCCTGAAGTTGTTGCTCATCTGAAATAACATGGCCAACACTCTTGAGTTGAGCCATCATGTTTGACATCACCCTTAGGTGTTGTTTGATATTCAGATCATGACGTTTTTGTAAGTGTCAAACTTAATAGTCAACTGTCGGAGGCGGGTTACAGACGTACCCCCATACGTTCCTCGCAGATGTGCCCACATAGCATGAGCAGGAGGAAATTCCTCACATTCATGTATGAGGTCATCAACCACAAAACTAACTATTATTCTATGTACAATAGAATTAGCTTTTTTCCAAGCTTTGTAAGCTTCAAGATCCCTTATGTGTTATGCAGAATTACCCTCTTCTGGTTGATTCAAAACATAATTTATACCCTCCAGGGCATTTTGCTATTCCAGTACATACCATATTTTATGATTCTAAATGTCGTAATTGTCACCGTTAAGTTTTTCATCTTTGTTTAAGTCAACAATGATACTTTTTGATGCCATGTTTGTTATTGAGATGTAATAAGGCAAGAATTTTTAATTAGTTATGCATGCAACATACACATTTAAGAAAATCAATTATCATAAAGATTTCATATTTAATGTAAAATCGAAAAGACACGTATGCATCCAATCATCATCTACAAACTAAACATTTAACCAATATTCAAATTTAATTTCTTAATGTGTATCCTAATATAGTAAAGACTTTAAAAACAAGAATTTTTAAGTCTAATAACATAAATTGAGAAGAAACAAACTACATAGTTCATATATTGAAAAACAAATAAGCAATAACACTAATCTTTTTAAAGACTAAATCCTTCCACAAGTCTTCAAGACAACAATTATGCACCCTAAAAGGCTAACTGGGCCAAATGTCATGATAAACATCAGTCAATCTACTGTCCCAAGGTTCACGGAGAGCGCCTGTTAAATAAGCTAAGGCTTTCCAATATGAAATTTCTTATTAATAATCAGTTAGTTCAGCCCATTTTATTTCAAAAAGGTGAATAAAATCACGTGCTGAAATATTGGGGGATATTTTCAAAGGCTTAAACTCTTTAAATGTTTTCTCTTTTTCCCTTCGAATGGCCATTTGATTCCTTGACGGATTTTGTGTCGCCCTTGGGACATTAATTTGTATTATTTGACGCCCACAAAAATGTGTCTAACGATGACTTGCTCTTCTACCTTGTTCCTTTGCTCTACTTTGAGAACTCCCACTTAGAGTAATTGAGAATGTTCCCGTTCAGTCATATCTGAAATGGGAATAAAAATAAAAATACGATTAATACTATTTAATGCGATAACGTATGTCACAAATTTCTCGTAGGAGACAAGGAACTGTTTAAAGAACATAAGGACTAAGTGAATTTATCAAGACCAATTTTAATACACATAATTAAAATTATAATCTAGTCAAAACAAGTGTCACTATTCTTTATTAAGTAAAGAAGATAACTCATGGCCTTGAAAAAAATTCAAACACAATCTGATTTGACCACTTGAAAAATCTTATGTTAAAGTAAATAAAACATAAATACTTTATTAACATAAAAAAATACTATAAATTCATTGTCTATTTTTCATTAAAAAAATAGTACTTTATAATTTCAAAGAAAAGGATACAAGTATTTTATTAAAAAAATGATACCATTTTATTTTTTCTTTTTAATCCTTAATAGAAAAGAACAAAAAGAAACTCCCTTTTTCTTTTTCCTTTTTTTCAAAATTTTAATAGTGGGACCATTTTTTTTCTCTTCAATCCTTAAAGAAAAGGACGAAAAAAAGGAGGAAAGGTTCACAGATTCCTTTTTTTTTAAAATTGTGGGACCATTTTATTTTTCCTTTTTAATCCTGAAACAAAAAAAAAGGCTTGCATATGATTTTGTCCGTTAAACTCTCTTCCAATTCTTTATTATTTTTTTTACAAAAAACCAGAACTTGACCTTTTCAAGTTCTTATCCAACTTAAAGTCTATTTATTTTCAACATATAATATATAACTCTTTAGAAATTTTACTCATCTTCTCTCATTACTTCCATGTAGAAAAAAAAACGTGAAACAACAAAAAAAAATCTCAACAAAAATTCCATGAAAGAACCATAAGGAAGAAAAAAATGCTCAGGTCAGTAAATCTTTTCTATTTTTCCTACTCATAAGAGAATATCGAGTAACCTAAAGAAAACATATCGTTAATGGACAAAAATAAACATATTTATAATCAGATTTCAAATTTTTCGATTCATTCAACAAGAGAATTTCAATAATTATTCAAATATGGAACAATTAATCATGGCTTTGATACCAATATAAGATATATTGAGCAAAAACAACGAGTTGTGTACAGTATTTGCAGCGGATGTCCTTGATTTGCTACCAAAAATGAATTGCTCCACAGTAACATTTTTAATCACTAGGAAACAAAGGTTACGTTTCATAAACTAAATGTCAATTTTGTTTGTTGATTTTCTTCTGAAGAAAGAGAGTATTTTCTTATTTTTCAGTCTTATTTTCTCTATTTACTTTTTCTTACCCTCTCCTTTTTTTTACAAAGAAGTGTTAGATAAGACCATAAAAAAGAGTTTCTTTACGTTGGAGCAGTTACTTTGTAACTATTTTCCTCCTTTTTTTCTTCTGTAGTTTATCTTTTCTTTCAGGAAAAATATATTGGGTCGGGTTGGGTCAAATCGAACCGAGTCGATCCACGTGGACGACCCACAACTCAAAATAAAACTTACATGAATTCCCCTCAATTTTTTATACATCCTTTAGAAGTGGCAAAGATAGTCACACTATTCTGCTTTTTGGAATTGTTTGTCCTGTTTTCATCAAAATGATATGATTTCGTTCGTATTCAAATTTTAACTGAAAAGGAATTTTCTCTCCAAAACTTTTGCTAATGTTTTCATAGCAGTAGTTGGAGCTGGTGTTCTAGGTCTTCCTTACAGCTTCAAGAAAATAGGATGGGCAATGGGTTCTCTCATGCTTTTATCAATAGCCTTCCTTACTATTATATGATTATCTGATCTATTCTAGGAGTAAGCTTGAATCTCAATACAATGTTGTCAAGATTTCATCTTGTACTGTTGATGTTATGATTGTTCTTTCTCAAGCTTATTTTTTCATCAATTACTTGGTTTTCATAGTCAATACTTTAGCACACTTGCTCAATTATTCAAATCCCAAAATCTTATTTAATGTAGTCTTTTTAAACATTTCTTCTTGTCTTTATGAACCTGCAAATTCTTTAGAAGATTACATTTGAAAGCAAAGTAAATCTTGTTAGCTACTGTTTTTTTCAGTTTTGTTAAGAGAGGAGAGAGGTAAGCCTTGGTCATGGGTACTTAAGATAACTTCATTTCATTTATAGTGTCATACTTCCTCAAGTAAATTACATTTGTTAAGCACTTTGCATTCAAATTTTAAATTTAATAAATATGGTAATTACATGAAATATATAACATTATAATTCAAGGGTAAAATTGGAAAAAAGTTTTTTTGTAGAGTTCTAAACTAAACACGAGATAAGGTGAGAAACAATGAACCAAACACTTGATAAAAAATAATTCCTGCATTGCTATTCCTGCATTATAATCCCTGCATTGTTGATCTCTACATTACTTATCCCTGCATTATAATCCCTGCATTGTTGATCTCTACATTACTTATCCCTGCATTACTAATCTTTGTAGCAAATGACCCCGTAATGCCATTGTTCTCCGGTTATTGAAAGGTATAGAGAATGGGTAACTGATAGAATCCCACTAGTTTAGTACCTAATTACCTCCTTTTCTTTTTCATTATTACAAAACTTACCAAAATTTGGACATGTTGGCCCATCCACATGCATGTATCTTGAATACATCGACTCAAAATTCAATGTAATTTATTCTAAATATATTGTATTCAAGTGGGCTTACATGTATATGACTTTTCGCTTGCTAATCTCCTCTCTCATGTATCTCCGATTCATATATTTAGTATCCTAGATACATGTATTTAGTGTGATTCACATGTAACTTGGATATGTAGACTATCTTGCTCGCCTCTTTTCTTTTCTCGCTCATCTCTTTTCCTATTTTAATGTATATGGTAATAAAAAAAAAATATCTATATGTATTGAGTTAAAATCTGGTATGAAATTATTAGTTTAATTAGTAAGATAACATATAATTATTTCAACGATAAAATGGTCTAAAGCCCCCCAACCTATACCCGAAATCCCAACTACACACTCCAACTTCACGTGTGTCTTATTACCCCCTGAACATTTTATTTCTCTATTTAGTGCACATCTGAGTGTTGACCTATCATAGGAGGTGAGAACAGGCGCGTTAGAGAGGAAATAAACTGGTACACATTAAAAGAGGCAATAAATTGACAATGGTCATCTTCCCCAAAATAAATAAACCTTTGTTCCTTCTTCCTCACCATTAATCCTTGTTCCTTCTTCAATATTTTGACGATTTTCTTTAAAAAATGGCTAGGTTTTAGTTGGTTATGTTCATTTCTACTTTAAATCTTGAAGTTAGGGTTTTGTAATATGCTCTAATTTCTTATTTAGTTCTCTAATTTGAATTTTGATTTTTCTTTAAATTCGTTATAAGCTTTGTATCGATGAATCAGACTCAATGTTCAACGTTGTAGTGAGATGCAAACATGAAATTTTGCTGAATTTGTAAACTCATTGGTCGAAATTAAATTTGGAAAGAAGATTTTGGTCTTTCCCATGCTATGGTGTATGTTTTTTCCCTTGTATTCTTGCTTCTCTTTATAAGGGACAAAGAACTAACCTTTACTGAATCAGTTGATAAACTATGTAATCAAGTTGAAAATACACACTCGAATGCTTGGATCATCACCATAAATGTGTATTTAGATGTTGTAATCAGACTTTGGTGAGGGAGATGAAAAGGAGAAAAGCAAAAATAAGGAATTGGGGGTAAGGGGTGAGGCTGTTCGATCTTTAGGAGGGAAAAGGAAAGGTTGAAGTGGGGCCTGCGTGTGCAAAAAACATTAGTCAATATATTTGGTTTATGTGTACTGGTCAACACTCAGGTGTGTACTAAATAGAGAAATAAAATTTTCAGGGGGTGATAGGACACCTGTGAAGTTGGAATGTGTATTTGAAATTTCGAGTATAGGTTGGGGAGGCTTTAGACTATTTCTCTTATTTCAACTATAGGAATAATTAATAATTATGATCAAAATATTTGTCTAGTTAAATAATTTTTCTTAGAAGAGTTTCGAGGAATGGTTATCAAGTTTGGATGGAAAGAAAATGGAGGGGGGCGGGGTTGTTTGCCGAAAAAGAGGGGTATGATGGAGAAGATGGGGAGGGGGAGGAATTCTGCAAAATATATATTTTTAAGGTGGTTAAGTCCCTTTGTCAAAATTATTTGGGCGAAAATGTGATGTGTCATTGGCACATTTTTTTTAGCTTAAAGTTTACTATTTAAGAATTATTTTGGGCTCAAATAACAAATATTTTCGTTCTTTAAGAAACTAAATAAGTTTACAATTGTACCATTATTTAATTATTATTTTTTAAAGTCAAGTTTTCAACAAATGAACATAAATTAATTTATTTTGATTAATTAAATTGACCAATGAACATGAATTAATCATTTAGTTTTCTTATGTTAGCCACAATCATACTTTCAAGGTCAATAACTCTCAAGGGTAAAATAGAAAGAATAGTGTTATTTATGTATTGGTTTTGCAAAATGACAGGTATTAAGAAATATCTATTTTAGTAAGGACGACATGTAAATAGGAATGTAAAACATGAAAAAGAAATTGCCTTTTCTTGATATGAACAAGTAAAAATAAAAATTTATTTTTAAAATAATGACCAAATGAAAGAAATTATATATATACTATACAGAAGTGCTCGTGCTAGTACATGTCTAATATCTGTAATTTTTTGTCTTAATTTATGTGACACAGATAGAATTTAGAGAGTTGATTAAATTTTAATTTGATTTTTAGATATTTTAAGTAGTTAATTACTGTGATTTTCTAGTATTGTTTTACTTAATTTTAAAATAATATATGTTACTCTTCTTGTTCCAATTTATGTGACGCTGATAAAATCTTGAGAATCAACTTAATTTTCTACATGTCTTTGAATTTTTTAATTATTGTGATCTATATTACAATATATGTTGTTGACACCAAATTTTGTCCCTCCTTTCTTCTAATTTATTTCGTTGAGCTTCTAAATTGGTAATAAGTCGAATACTTTATAATTCACTATTATTTTCCATTTATCACTATTTCTATCGTAATTATCTATATTACTTTAACTTTTATGATTTTTATGTTTATCATCTTTTTATTATCATTTTTACTATTTCAAAATTATTATTTTTTATCAATGTTACTATTACATATTATCGTTTTCTTTAAAACAGATTGTCGTTACTTTATTTTAAGTTTCTTACTTACTAAATTTTTTACATTAATGTATATTATACTAATTATTAAATTAGAAGCTCAAATGATTTAATTTAAAGAAAGAAAAGGACGTGAAAGCCTATCCATTTTCAGTCCATTTATGAGCTCAAAATCAAACAAAAATCCACTAGAAACGCAGCTCAACAATATACGTTTCAGCCAAACATAACTCAATTTGCAGCCCTAATCCAAAGCTCCCATGAGCTTTTGAACGTCCCTTTCTCCTCTCTTTCTTCTATGAAGCAAAATTCCAATATGATGCAGCTATGGACAGCTTTTATCCGTCCATTTCGTGCTAAAGTTTGTCTTTGTTCAGAAGTCTAATGAAGACTTTCTTGTTCCATGCTTAAAAACGCAGCATCTCCTTTCAAATTTCAAAAACAATCTCAGTATTTTGAATGATTATACGCAGCAATATCTCTGCCAAGTTTGACCAATTTCAAACGGATATTTTCCCTCCCAACAAATCATAACCCTAAACTTCACTTATAAATGCATCCATATACCTTCACAAAGGGAGAGTTTTTTTTCAGTCACCTCTTTCCCTTCCAACTTTGCAATTTTCTTACAACTTTAAGAAAGAATTTCTGATCTCTCTTTATTCCTGTTTGGACGACAACAGAGGTATTTCAAAGTTCTCGAACTTGTTCATTACGAGAGTATAGATTCGAGGCCGATAGCGATCCCAGTTCATTTCCCCACAAACGGTAATCTCAATTGCCTTTCTTTGTTATATTTTACCATTTTGTTCAGCATATTGGTGCTAGTTTAGGAGTTATGTTAGTCTTTTGTTATTCTGTATGAAAGTGACAAATGTTTATATATAGTTCAAGGCTTGTGTTTCATCATATATACTTTTCTATTTGAGTCTGTTGATTTTTTTAGTAAAGTCTTGTTAATTAGAAACCTATTATAAATCGTCCAGTTTTGGCTAAAATATTTCTGGTCGGTTCTAAATACACTTGTCACTCACAAGTCTTGATTTTATTTCGTTTTAATGTCTAGTTTGTGAGAATTTGGTTCACAAAAGTCTTAAGAGGCATTGTTGGGTTGGATTTCTCATAATTAAGTTCACTGTTTTGGATCCTTTATTTCAGTTCCTATTTTAGTAACAAAGATGTGATAGTTTATCAATGCTAAATGAAATATTTGTTACAGTAAAACTTAAGTTGTATTTAATACTTATTCTTGGAGTTAAAGAACATTTCGTTACTATCAAACTATGCCAAATTGCTAATATATGTTTATCCGTTATGTAACCTCTTTATTTACCATAAATACATGTTGAATCAATATGGAATTCTAGTATTTACTGCATTTTATAATTTTTTGCTGTTATTAAGAGATAAATCATTGTTTTAACTCCTTCATTCTCCTTTTCTTTGTTTGCATGAAAATCAGAGTCAAAGAGTCTCACTTTAAGACTCGATGCTATCGCAAGACTCGAAACGTGTATTACATCTTCATTTGTGTCTCTCGCTGTTCCCTAGAAATACATCCGGACAGAAATGAAGAGGGACGTGCCAAAATGGCAAATCCCAAAATGTTATTCCTTTACCAAAGTCAAATATGATTTTGATTTATCCTATTTTTCTTTATTGCTTATTTATTAGTGTGACTGACATTTTATTTTAATTATGTGATTTGATTGCTTTGCTTTAGTTAACAATAGTTTCTTTTTACTATTTTATCACATAAGATAAAACATCTAGATATACGTAATGCAATTAATTTTCCTAACAACTCAAGCTTCATTCATTTCAACATGTAAAGTTTTATACAAACATAAGACCATTTCACAAGTTTCATTATGTTTCCAATTGTATGCTTTTTTTCATAAAAAAAATATTTTAAATTATTGACTCTAAAGTATTTTTAAAGTTAGCCTTTTATAAATAATTTTTACTTTCTTACACTTAGCCTAATTAATTAGTTAAATTCGGCCGGTTAACCATTGTTAATAGATCTTAAAGGATGCCTAACCCCTCCCTTTAGATTAGTTGAACCCTTTCCTAGAATCTTAAATTTAGTAGACCTTAAAATGAAGTTAACTTTAGAAAATAACTTTAATCAATTTAGATGTCCTAATTCACTGTAATAATTAGGTGGCGACTTCTTGACTTAGTTAATTACTTTAGAAATCACCAAAATGCAGTACACTATTTTGACCAGGTTAAAATGGGGTATACCATATGTTACTCATGTATCCCTATTTATGTGGTACTGGTTCGAGGGTCAATCAGACTTTCTATTATTTTCTTGGTCTCAATTTATGTAGTACAAATAGAATTTCAAGAGTCAATGTCATGATCCAAAAATGGGTGTGATGACACTTATCTTATTCCACCAAGACAAGTCAGCTTAAAACCCAACTAAAACGATAAATGCGGTAGTAAAATAAGAAAAATAGACTAACAATGACTAATAATGCGGAAATCACAATCAACTCAAATAAAACCACAAAACCTAACTGTCACGTATACAAGTCTCTAAAGTATTACAATTGATTTGAAAGAAAATACAAGTCTCAAATGACATTGTTTCTAGAATATAACAATAAATAAGAAGCAAGAGGATTCGTTGAGATAACAAACAACTACCTCGAAAAATCTCCACATTGAGTCTCAGACATAGGAGAGAAGATAGAATAATCATGCGGATAGGCTCGTAACCTACAAAAGTGTAGAAGCAAAAGGTGAGTACCAAACAAAGCGGTACTCAACAAGCAAACTCCTAAAAACAAAGTTAATTAATATAGAATAGATGTACTCCTACTCCAACCGAATCTCCACGACTACAACCTGCATAAAACTAGCACAACCTACCAGATCACAATTTACATAGCACATAGCTCAAGAACAATACTCCAACAATTACAGATCAACAACACACGATCAAGTTTAACAATCACAAGTTTCACAAATGATAAAGATATGCAATGCAATGCCAAGTATGGTGATGCATGTGTGACCTAGTGATACACATCCGTTGTCTCTCAGTCTGGGACCTACGTGGGACATATATGTCCATGTATTTATCATGGCGTGCAACACAATCCTCGATAATGGAATTTGACACGGCATACGACACGTCCCTCGAATCATAATATTCGTCGTGGCGCGCGATACGTCCCTCGAAATGGTACATCCTCTTTAATTCCTTATTCTTTCTCAATTCACGTAACACTTGTCACAATTATGTCTCACACCCTATGCAAATGGCATGTTCACAAATTAATGAGGAGATGACCATTTCCATATCAATGCATAATTCACAACACCACAATCGTGATACAACATCAATAATGAATCAATAAACCTTTCAAATCATTCACATCATAATATAATTCAAGTTGCCTTTTATGACCTCTTTTTCATCATTAAAATCATTCAATATGAACAATTTAACTCATCACCAATTCTCATTACTCATCAACATATACCACAAAGAAATACACAATTCTATACACTTAACAAGGGTCGAGAAATGCACTTACCTCAAATAATCGAGCAATTACTCTGGGACTTGAGCCTTCTCGTTTCGTTGGGCTTTCAAAAATAAATGCAATCTATTGAAATGTACAATATTTGTAAGCAAACAAGTCCGTAGACACCTATATTACTATATATCTAGCATAGACCCAAAAATTCACTCAAATCTAAAATCAAGTACTTTATCTTTGTGCCAATTAATATGTAAGTCTCATATTTTCTAAATTTTAAGTCTAGGTTGAGTTTCGATACCTCCAAATATCATAAATTTAATTGTACTTAAATAATATAATACACCTAATGATTAATTAGGTGTCTCAATATATCTAACTTGAATCATAATGTGATAATTATAAGAATGACCTGGAAAATAAGGAAATATCAACACAGAATGTGAGATGACACGTTAATCGATACAAAAACTACAAATTCAAAATTATCAATTTATTAATTCTATACCCTCTGATCATCTAATCCATTCTTACCCAATACAGAGCTGTCTCCCCAACCCCAAAAGAATTGTTGCCACTCCCAAAATCAGGGGTGGACCCACGTAGATGGTTTTGGGTGCTCAAGCACCCATTGACTCCGACAAATTTTTTGTATATATATATATATATAGAAAATATGAAAAATATGTTATTAAATATAAATAAGCACTCATTGAACAAAAACAATCGTGGGTGCACTGGTTTTCGTTTTAAAAAATAAGGTGTGCGAAGCAATGCGGGCGAGGTTTCGAATCTCGTCAGCCCCATCCATTTTCTGCGAATTTTGCGCCATTTTTTTACTTTTTCCAGTGAATTTTGCACCCTTTTTTTATTTTTTATTTTTTAATTAAGCCTTCTTTTACTCCGAATATTGTACCTGTTTTGACTTTTTCTATTCTTAATTAGTTTAGGCTGACTAACTTTTTTTTTTTTAATTTTTAACTTTTCCTATGCTTTAAAACCTTTTTCACTACCCACTTTTGAGATTTTTTCTTTGAACAAAATGACGAAATCATTCTTCTTGTTGTTGTTTCAAAGAGAAATCAGCCAGCCCAACAACAAACTTCAAACTTTTTTCTTTTCAAAATCAAAATACAAAAGTAAGGTAATATGATTTGATGTTTGATTAAAGTTAGATAATGAAAAAAAGGGTTTGGGGAATTAAGTTTTGAGATTTTCATTGCTTATGGCTAGTATTCTTAAGTCTTAATTTTAAAAATAAGTTCCACATACGTTTTTTGTTACTTGATAAATAGGTTTAGACTTTAGAGTCTCACATATTTAGTGTTTTGTGATTAAAAATATATTTTTTGAATACTTTTGAAATAAATTTTTTCTTACCAACTTACTTGATTCAAAAATTAAATTTTATGATGTATACAAATTGTGTAATTGAAAATTTTGTGCTCATTGACTCATATATTGGTAATTATTATTTGTGGTGTTGAAAGATCAAATAGATATATTAATTGTTGTTTGGGTTGCTGACAGAAAGTTATAGATTTCAATAAAAATTAATTGAATTATTTGAATTAATTCTATGATAAAATTGAATTTTATTTTGCAGAAATTTATCTTTGTAAATTGAGATGGATAAGTATGACAAGATCGAAAATTGAGCATCCAAATTCTAGCTCTACTCATCCATCTACCACTTCAACCATAGCTTCAAAAATTCAAAGGGAAACACTTATTTCAAATGTTGATTTAGAATTTCTTGAAGCTGATCCAGAAATTAGAAAGCCCATTGCAGAATATAATTCTAATATACGTGATGATATTAGGAGATATTATATTTTAAAAAATCCTTGCCAACCTAAGGATCATAAATTTCCTAAAACTATGTTTGGGAAGGGAATGCGGCAGTTTTTTCCTGATTGGTTTAATGATCGTAAGTGGTTGGAGTATAGCATAACAAAAGATGCTGCATTTTGTTTGTGTTGCTACTTGTTTAAAAATGAATGTGAAAGTCGTGAAGATGTGGTTGATGTTGCTTTCACAAAGACCAGCTTTAGAGTTTGGAACAAAGCTATTGAAAGATTTAGAGCTCATGTTGGAGATATAAATAGCATCCACAACAAGTGTTTCAACAACATGCTTGATTTGATGAATCAATCACGGTCAATGCACACTTCCTTTGATAAAAAATCCAAGAAAGAAAAAAGAGACTCTCGATGTCGCTTGAGTGCTTCAGTTGATGTGACAAGATTTCTTTTGAAATTAGGATTATCATTTTGTGGACATGATGAAAGTCTATCTTCTTCAAATAGAGGTATTTTTCTTGAACTTTTGCAATGGTATGGAGATATTAATGAAGATGTTGGAAGCATTATTTTAGAAAAAGCTCCAAAAAATTAAATGATGTGTTTTCCAAGTATTCAAAAGATTATTGTTGATTCTTGTGCTAAGGAAACAATCAAATCTATTCTTGAAGACTTAGATGGAAATTATTTTGAGATGCTAGTCGATGAATCAAAGGATATATCACACAAGGAGCAAATGACACTTGTTTTGAGATATGTTAACAAAGAAGGAGAAGTGATAGAGCGATTTGTTGGTATTATTCATGTTAGTGATACATCTGCTTGTTCATTAAATGAGGCAATCTACTCTTTTCTTTCAGATCACTCAATAAGTCCATCCCAAATATGTGGGCAAGGTTATGATGGAGCTAGTAATATGCAAGGAGAGCTAAATGATCTTAAAACTTTGATTTTGAATGCGACTCCATCGGCATATTGCATTAATTGTTTTTCCCACCAATTGCAGTTAACACTAGTGGCCCTTGCAAAGAAGGATTCGAATGTAGATGACTTTTTATGCTTAGTTACTAATGTGTTAAATATTGTTGGAGCATCTTTTAAGCGCAGTGATTTATTTCAGAAACACCAAGATGAATAGTTAGAGGAGTTGCTCATATCAGGGGAAGTGCATACTGGGCTAGGATTAAATAAAAAATGTGGGCTTCAGCGGCCAGGTGATACTCGTTGGGGTTCTCATTATAGAATATTACACAATCTTATTGTTCTATTTCTATCAATTATTCATGTGCTTGAATTTACTAGATGCGAGTGTCCAAACTATACTAACAGACTTGGTGCTAAAACTCTTGTGGATACGATTAAGAAATTTGATTTTGCCTTTATGCTGCACTTGATGTGGAAAGTTCTTATGATGACAAATGAATTGAGCTCCTCATTACAAAGGATGGATCAAGATATTGTCAATCCTATGGGATTTCTTGCTCTTACAAAGCAAATATTACAAAATATGAGGGATAATGAATTCGAATCATTAATGGATGATGTCTCTTCTTTTTGTGATAAACATGATATAGTCATTCTGGAGATGGATGCTTGTCACGACCCAGATCATCGTGATTGGCACCCACACTAACCCTTCGGTAGGAGAACCATTACTACAACCCAAATAACTAAATTACTAGACATTTAAAGATACATAATCAAGTTTAAATGTCTAAAGGAAAAAATAGTTGTTCCCATAAACTCTGAAAGTCTAACAAAACAATTGCGGAAAGAAAATGCCTAGAACCTAAAAGTCAATGTACCAAAACACCTACTAAAGAAAAGTCTAAGAAAATGGGTACAACCCCAAACTAAACATAGGAATATCTAAAGCACTAGTCTAAGTCCGAATAGAAATGGACTAAACATAACGAGAACCCATGGCAGCCTAGAAGAACTGGCTCACCCTTGAATTCAATGTCGATCATTGATCTCCTAAGCGAGGTTTGTCAGTAGCCGCCTGAAGATGCTCAGTACTCAACAAAGAAAGAGAAAGTACAGTATCAGTACACAACCACAGTGTACTGGTAGGATCACGCGGCTATCCCAATAAGTGAAACATATATAAGTAATCACAACATAGTAAAACATGCATGTACCGAACATATACAATATCAATCATCATTTCAGGATCAATGTACAATTCCACATTCTCAATATTACACATAGATGACAAGTCAATGGTCCTCTCATGGAATCCATACCCAAACTGTTAGTGTGCCGGATTGTGACACCCGTTTCAAGTTAGTGTGTCGGATCGTGACACCCGTTCCAATATGTATGTCGGTACGTGATATCCGATCCCAGTTAGTGTGTCGAAACCTGACACCCGATCCATTCTACATACCACAAACACAATCACAATTCATATTCTCATAATCATACAATCAAATGTTGATTCATGGCATATAATCATTCATTCATACTCATTTACAATAGGTGTGATCAATAGTGCAACGTTCGCATACATACATGCATTACAATGCAGTAATTATTAACATACATCACACAAACATGAAATCACAACCATCACCTACCTTGAACAAAACTTGAACCCTCCTAAGAAACTTGATTCTTCCATTTCTGGATTCTTTCCGCTTGTTCTTGGTCTACAAACAATTAATATAATGCATCGATCAATAATTAAGGTCTAATTTACATGGATTATGACAAACCCAATAACCCAAGACTCAACCCATGATCCCAATACCCAAATTAGGGTTTTCCCACCATAATTCCTATATCAAAACTTCCCCCCAATAATAATTACCCAAGAAACTAAGTTCTACGGATTGAAATATGGATTAAAGGAGTAATATCCTTACCTTTAGTGCTAGAAGAGGTGGAAAACTGTCAATAACTTGCCCTAGTTCGTCCCTTAGCTCTCAAGAATGAAAACTGCAGAATAATGATATTTTTGGGGTTCATTACTAACTTAAGCCGCGATTGGCTCGCTACGGCGGACCCCATCCCGCCACATTGGCCCTTCCCTGGCGGTTTGCGCGAAGACAAAACGTTAGAATTAGAGTTTCAAACCCCTATTTCACAACGCACCTTTGACCCATGACATTCAAAAACTACTCGTTCACGCTAAGATCAGTTTGAGAGTTCTACTCACCCGAATTCAATTCCGTAAAGTCGTACGAGTTCCTTAACGTCTTAGCTATCTACTCATGTGATTAAATTCATAACTACATCTCTAATTCATTACCAGATTTCCCCTAGATCTCACTGACTCTGATTTCATCCAAATCTGGACTAGGCTAGGAATTCTCAAGTTACTACTCAAAAGTTTTCTGCCCCCAATTCTTTTCCCATTGGCTTTTCCCTAACGACGGAATCAGGTCATTACAATAGATACCAATTTACCCATCACTCGTCCCCAAGTGATCAACTAGGAAATATTGACTAAAGTAAGGGTAGAGTAGTACCTGAATCATTGAATAAATGGGGATACTTGTCTCGCATGTCCTTCTCGGTCTCCCAAGTGTCTTCCTCAATCGGACGATGCTTCCATTGAACTTTCACAGACTTAATCTCCTTGGTCCTCAGCTTCCGTACATCTCAGTCAAATTGTGATGTGTTCCTCCTCGTACCGAAGGTCCTTGTCTAATAACACTGCGTCCCATGTTATGATGTAATTCCTGTCCCCATGATACTTCTTCAACATGGACATATGAAATATCAGATGAACTCTCGATAAGTTAGGAGGTAAATCTAACCTATAAGCAACTGGTCCTACACAGTCAAGAATTTCAAATGGTCCAATGTATCGAGGACTAAGTTTGCCCTTCTTGCCGAATCCCATCACCCCTTTCATGGGTGACACCTTAAGAAGAATTTGCTCACCAGTATGAAATGTCATGTCCCTTACCTTATGATTCACATATTTTTTCTGTCTACTCTGGGTTGCTAGGAGCTTAGCTTGGATGCTCCTTACCTTATCATGCGCATACTTCACTAAGTTAACCACCAAAGGTTTCACATCTCCAGCCTCAAACCATCATATGAGTGATCTACATCCTCTCCCAGAAAGTTTCTCAAATGGTGCCATATCAATACTGGAGTGGTAACTATTGTTATAGGAGAACTCACACAAGGGTAGAAACTTATCCCAATGTCCTCCAAAGGCGATCACACATGCTCTCAACATGTCCTCTAACACTTAAATAGTCCTCTCTGACTGCCTATCCGTTTGCAGATGGAAGGATGTGCTAAAGGTGAGTTGAATACCCAACTCCTCATGTAATTTTCCCCAAAACATAGATGTGAACTGCGTACCACGGTCTAAGATGATAGATAGGGGCATCCCGTGCAACCTTACTATCTCTTTACATACACCTTAGCCAATTGTTGCGTATTATAGTCTGTTCTGACGGGAATAAAATAGGCTGACTTAGTTAATCTGTAAACCACTACCCAAATAGAATCATACTTTCCCAATGTCTTGGGAAGACCAAGCATAAAATCCATAGCTATCCTTTCCCACTTCCATTCTGGAATTGGCATTCTCTAAAGAAAATCGGCAGGCCTTTGGTGCTCATATTTTACTTGTTGTCAATTTTGACACTTAGCCACAAACTCCGCTATATCTTTCTTCATGCCAGGCCACCAATAAATTTGCTTCAAATCTCAGTAGAACTTAGTCACACCCAGATGAATGGAATACTGCGACCCATAGGATTCTGTCAATAAATTTTGAATCAAGTCGCCCACTCTAGGAACACAAATCCTTCCATTAAAACTGAGCACTCCCCCCCCCCCCCGCATCAAGAACCATATCTTGTGCCTTACCTATCACTGTTTTCTTTCTAAGCTCATTCAAATTCTCATCCTCAAACTGTTTGGCCTTGATCTCCTCAATGAAGGTGGCCCTAACCTCAATGCTAGCTAACACCCCACCTTTTTCCGAGATGCCCAGCTGTATGAACTTAGATTCCAAGGTTTGGATTTCCTTAACCAAAGGTCGCTTGGATACACTCAAGCAAGCTAAACTACCTATACTCACCGCTTTTCGCCTTAGTGCGTCTGCCACTACATTAGCCTTACCCGGATAGTACTGGACGGTCACATCATAATCCTTGAGTAACTCCATCTACCTTCGCTGTCTCAATCAGATCCTTTTGAGTGAATACATGTTGTAGACTACAATGATCAGTAAACACCTCACACTTGACACCATAGAGATAATGCCGCCAGATCTTAAGAGCAAACACTACCGCTGCCAACTTTAAATCATGTTGGATAATTCCTCTCATGCACCTTCAACTGTCGAGATGCATAAGCTATGTCATTGTTATCCTGCATCAACACAACACCCAAACCTGAATGCGAAGCATCACAATAAATAATAAAATCTTTACCTTCCACCGGTAGTGCAAGAATAGGTGTTGTGGTCAAGATAGTCTTGAGCTTTTGAAATCTTTGCTCACATTTTTCAGTACATTCAAAAGGTACCTCCTTTTTGGTCAATCTTGTCAACTGTGTGGCGATAGAAGCAAAGTTTTTCACAGCTCGACGATAGTAATTAGCGAGCCCCACAAAACTCCTAACTTCAGTCACAGAGCTAGGACAGACCCAATTCTTAACCGCTTCAATCTTTTGGGGATCTACCATTACCCCTTCCTTTAAAACTACATACCCCAAAAATGCAACCGAAGTAAACCAAAATTCACACTTAGAAAAATTCGCATACAATTTTTGTTTCCCAAGAACACCCAGAACAATACGAAGATGGTCGGCATACTCTTCCTCACTTTTCAAATAAACCAAAATGTCATTAATAAACATTATCACAAATGAATCAATAAAGGGTTTGAACACACCATTCATCAAACTCATGAAAGTTGCAGGTGCATTTGTCAACCCAAACGACATAACTAGAAACTCATAGTGCCCATAACGGGTCCTAAATGTTGTTTTTGGTATATCCTAAGGCATAATCTTTAACTAATGATAGCCAGACCTTAGATCAATCTTAGAGAAAATGGATGCACCCTGCAACTGGTCGAACATATCATCTATACGAGGCAATGGATACTTATTCCGAATGGTGACCCTATTCATTTGTTGATAGTCTATGCACATCCTCATACTACTATCCTTTTTCTTAACAAACAAGACATGAGCACCCTACGGGGAATCACTAGGATGAATGAAACCTTTATCAAGAAGTTCTTGGATTTGAGCCTTAAGTTCTCTCAATTTCGCTAGATCCATGCGATAAGGAGGGATGGAAATGAGGTGGGTACTAGGTTTCAAGTCAATACATAAATCTATATCTCTATTCGGAGGCATACCAGGCAAATCAGTAGGAAACATTTCTCTAAATTCTGACACCACGGGAATAGACTCAATAGAGGGAGACTCAACCTCAACATCCTGAATATGAGCCAAATAAGCCAAACAACCCTGCCCCACCAGTTTCCTAGTCCGAATAGAGGATATGATCTTAGCTGGCTTAGACTTGTACACCCCTTCCCACTCTAACTTTTTCCTACCCGGAATCTCTAAAGTCACAGACTTAGTGTTACAATTTAATACAACATAATAGGGGAACAACGAAGTCATGCCTAAGATTATATCAAAGTCAGTCATATCCAAAATAACCAAATCAGCCCAAGTTTGAAAACCCATAAACAAGATAGGACAAGCACGATAGACATGGGTGACCATGACACTCGCCAACTGGGGTAGAAACATGGATGGGGCCATCAAGTACCTCATAAATCATATCAAATCCCAAGGTAAACTGAACGGACACATAAGAATAAGTAGAACCCGAATCAAATAACACATTAGCCATCCTGTCACATTCAAGAATAGTACCTGTAATCACTGCATCAGAAGACTTTGCCTCGCTCTTGCCCGAAAAGGCACAACACTGAGCCCTGTCATCTTGACGGGTGACTTCCCTGCCTAGCTGTGTTGTACCTCTGCCTGCGTTACCATTTCCCCGACCTCCATGGCCTCACTTATTTCCTCCTCACCCACCTTGTGGATGCCCTCGACCATTATTACCATTTCCCGTGGGTACCACTGCTTTAGTCTGCTGTTGCGCAGAATCCAACATGCGCGAGTGGGGACAATCTCTCCTCATATGCCCAGGTTCTCCACAATTATAACAAGTGCGATCGAAAGATGGCCTGCTGCTCGCTGAAGGTGAGGCTTCATGGCTATCCTGAATCAAATTTTGAGGTGGAGTTCCCGAGTAATTACCTGTAGAAGTGGGCATAGAGGACTGAATTGGACGGGCTGCAAGTGTCGGCCTCCCTGAACCTCTGGAGTAGGAACCCTAAAAGTTACCTGTGCTCTTATCTTACTTAGCCAATGCCTTAGCCTGCCCATCGCGCCTCACTCCTTTCATTTTTTTCACAAAATTTGTCACCTCATTAAAACTTTTCTCTGCAGAAGTCATGTGCACAGACAATACCTGTAACTCAGAATTCAGTCCTTTAACGAATAGGTGGATCCTCTCTTCCTCAGTAGTCACCAATTGTGTAGCATATCTAGACAAAATATGGAACTTAGCCTCATAAGAACCACATACATACCACCTTGCTCCAAAGCCATGAACTCATCCTTCTTACGATCTCTCAATGTCCGGGGCACATACTTTTCCAAGAACAGAGCATGAAACTGGGTCCAAGTGAGTGGGGGTAAAGTTGAAGATCTAAATTCCACATATGCTCTCCACCACTGTTTAGCCTCACCCTGAAGTTGGAAAGTCACGAACTCTACTCCATGCTGATAGACAATACCCAACTTATGAAGCCTCTCATAACAATCCTGGATGAACTCATAGGCATCCTCACTCTCAGAACCATAGAACACAGGCGATTTCAATTTCAAAAACTTAGTCAATATTTCATGCTCATTACCAGTCATCACGGGACCCAATAAAGGACGAAAGAAGGCATCAAAACCTAATGCTGCATCACCTCTGGGACAAGTAACAACAACGGGGCGGTTGGTTGGGGGTTGGGTAGCTTGAACTGCTGGAAGGATTCCAGGACCAACCAATCCTTTCAGAAAAGACATGATATGTTGAGTTAGCACTAGGTCTAAAGGAGGAATGTCGGTATCCTAGTCGGTGCGTCCTCTTCCTGTCCAACATCCTCCTCGTCCTCAATCTCCACATTCTTTTCTACCTCTTCATGATGTATGGGAGGAACCTCTTCTCTGGGAGCATTCTCAACTGGTGCTCCTCCCCTAGTGGGTGTTACTCTTCCTTGGCCTCTACCCCTTGCTCTTTCTCTACCCCTGCCTCGACCGTGATCGCTCGTTGTGGGTTCCTCAGCTGGCTCATTGACGGGAGCTATGGGCCTGATGCTATTGAATCTAGTGTTAACCATCTACGAACAAAAGATTGAATGAGGTCAGATACCAATTTGGATCATCAGATACCAATTGGAATCAAGTTATAGCACAAAAGGAGATAAGAGAAAACAAAGAGATTTCCTAAATTCCTATAGCCTCTCGAAGAAAATTACAGATGTCTCTGTACCATTCCGCAAGACTCTACTAGACTCATTTTGGTACACCGAGATCAACAAACCTAGGGCTCTGATACCAACTTTGTCACGGCCCAGACCATCGTGATTGGCACCCAGATTAACCTTCCGATAAGAGAACCGTTACTACAACCCAACTAACCAAATTACTAGACATTTAAAGATACGGAAGCATGTTTAAATGTCTAAATTGAAAAAATAGGGAGTTCCTATAAACTCCGAAAGTCTAACAAAACAATTGCGAAAAATAATGCCTGAAACCTGAAAGTCAATGTACCAAAACACCTACTAATGATAAGTCTAAGAAAATAGGTGCAACCCCAAACTAAACATAGGAATATCTAAAGTACTAGTCTAAGTTCGAATAGAAATGGACTAAACATAACGAGAACCCATGGCAACCTGGAAGAACTGGTTCACCCTTGAATTTGATAGCGATAACTGATCTCCTAAGTAAGGTATGTCAATAGCCACCTGAAGATGCCCTATACTCAACAAAGAGAGAGCAAGTGCAGTATCAGTACACAACCACAGTGTACTGGTAGGATCACGCGGCTATCCCAATAAGTGAAACATATACAAGTAATCACAACATAGTAAAATAGGCATATACCGAACATATACAATATCAATCATCATTTCAGAATCAATGTACAATTCCACATTCTCAATATTACACATATATGACAAGTCAATGGTCCTCTCATGGAACTCATACCCAAACTGTTAGTGTGCCGGATCGTGACACCCGTTCCAAGTTAGTGTGTTGGATCGTGACACCCGTTCCAATATGTATGTCGGTACGTGGCATCCGATCCCAATTAGTGTGTCGAAACGTGACACCCGATCCATTTAACATACCACAAACACAATCACAATGTATATTTTCATAATCATACAATCAAGTGTTGATTCATGGCATATAATCATTCATTCATACTCATTTACAATATGTGTGATCTATACTGCAACATTCGCATAAGTACATGCATTACAATGCAGTAATTATCAACATACATCACACAACCATGAAATAACAACCATCACCTACCTCGAACAAAGCTTGAACCTTTCTAAGAAACTTGATTCGTTCCTTTCTGGATTCTTTTCGCTTGTTCTTGGTCTACAAACAATTAATATAACGCGAGGATCAATAATTAAGGTCTAATTTACTCGGATTATGACAAACCCAATAAACCAAGACTCAACCCATGATCCCAATACCCAAATTAGGGTTTTTCCCACCATAATTACCAGATCAAAACCTTCCCCCAACAATAATTACCCAAGAAACTAAATTTTACGGATCAAAATACGGATTAGGAGAGTGAAATTCTTACCTTTAGTGCTAGAAGAGGTGGAAAACTGTCAAGAACTTGCCGTAGTTCGTCCCTTATCTCTCAAGAACGAAAATTGCAGAATAATGATGTTTTTGGGGTTTATTTCTGATTTAAGCCACGACTGGCCCATTACGGCGGACCTCATCCCGTCACAGCAGTCCCGCCCTAGCGGCTTGCGCGGAGACAAAACGTGGAATTAGAATTTCAAACCCCCATTTCACAACACACTTTCGACCCATGACATTCAAAAACTACTCGTTCACGGTAAGATCAGTTTCAGGAGTTCTACTCACCCGAATTCAATTTCATAAAGTCGTACGGGTTCCTTAACATCTTAGATATCTACTCATGTGATCAAATTCATAACCAGATCTCTCATTCATTACCAAATTTCCCCTAGACCTCACTGACTCAGATTTCATCCAAATCTTGACTAGGCTAAGAATTCTCAAGTTACTACTCAAAAGTTTTCTGGCCCCAATTCTTTTCCCATTGACTTTTTCCTAACGACGGAATAATGTCGTTACATTGTTAGCTACTTTCATGGGAAGTCAAAGCGTAAAGCTCTTGATGTTTCATATTCTCATCATTTACGCGTTGAAATATTTTATGATGTTATTGATTTGCATTTTCAAGAGCTTAATAATTGTTTTGATGTTGTGAGCACTGACTTACTTCTTGGTATGACTAGTTCGAATCTAGTTAATTCATTTGGTAGTTTTGATAAGGGCAAGATAATGAGGTTGGCTGAATATTATATGAATGAGTTTGACAGCAACAAGTTTCGGGATCTCAGTTTTCAACTTGATAGCTTTATAGTTTATGCTCGTTGTTCTGACAAGAGAATCTTCAACTTGAAGGGAATTAGTAATATTGTTAAAGTATTGGTCAAGTCAGATCTGCATCAAACTTGGCCACTTGTTTATTTGCTTATCAAGTTGACTCTTATTCTTCCCGTTGGAATGAGATTTCTCATCCATGATGTACATTAAAAATGAATTTCGTAATAGTATTGGTGATGAATTTTTGAATGGTTGTTTAGTTTGCTAGTAGAGCGTAAGATATTCGAAAATGTAAGCAATGATGCTATTATTTTTCATTTTCAACATATGAAAAGTCGTCGAGCACAATTATGACTTTAAGACTAGAAGTCTCTTTTTGTAATGAAAATATTACTAGTATGTGACTTATAATAAGAGGTTGTTTTTTATGATGATAATATTAATCGTTGTTTTATTTTTTACTTTTTTATTAAAGAGTTT
Source organism: Solanum chiquidenum (assembly GCA_029582725.1). Taxonomy (NCBI): domain Eukaryota; kingdom Viridiplantae; phylum Streptophyta; class Magnoliopsida; order Solanales; family Solanaceae; genus Solanum; species Solanum chiquidenum. The sequence continues at coordinate 37,511 of JAJOOS010008572.1, forward strand.
GAGTTAGTATACGTTTACACTATGTGATTGCTAACAGTTTTATGTTAAAGGAAGTGAGCACCCACAACCTTTAAATCTGGATTTGCCACTGCCCAGAATCACAATTCATATATATAATTTATTGCTCATAACTAATTAAGGACACATAAGTAAACCTTTTACCTGGACGTGAACTAGTTTGTTCCCACCCTGCTCTGCACATGTAATTTCGGATTTGTTTGTATGGAGGAAAACATTTTCAGGAAAATGTTTTTCAATTTTCTCATGTTTGATTGGCTTAAATGTTTGGAAAATATTTTTCAAATCAACTCATTTTTCTCAAATTTATGGAAAATAACTTTCATTCCAAAGTTTAGGAAAACATTTTCCAAAACTCTACTTCATCCTTTAATTTTTTTTCTTACCCTACCCATATTTCGTACCCGACCTCCATTCAAAAAGAAATTAAAAAAATTTAAATTTCAAAATATTTTTATCCCTACCCGCAAACCAATCCCCTCCCACCCCGCAAACAAAAAGCAAAAAAATAATAATTTATTTTTGTAAACTGTTTCAAATTTTAAGTTTTTTTACCCCACTCAAACCCCTACCACCCCACCCCACCCCCAAAAAAATTGCTTTTAAAAAATATTTTAAATTTAATATTTTTTATGCGATCCCCTCCCCCACCAACCCCATCAATTTTTTTTTAAAAAAAAGTTGTTTTTTGAAAAATATGATAAATTCTAAATAAAATCATTTTTATACCACCTCTACCCCTACCCCACCCCCAGCCCCCCATCAAGGTCATTCCAGTCAATTTATAAAAAAAAATACGTTTTGGAAAATATTTCAAATTTCAATTTTTTTTCATTTTTACGCCACCCCTTACCCCAGACACCTCCACAACTACCCTTACCCCACCCCCTGCTACCCTCCACCCAGGCCATTCTCGTAAAAAAAATGTTAAGAAAAAAATTATTTTTGGAAAATATTTCAAATTTAATTTTTTTTCATTTTTTATGGCACCCCCACCCTTGCCCCTACCCCTCCGTGCCACCCCCATAAAAAAATAATTTTTTTTTAAAAGCATTTCAAATTTATTAAAAAATTCATTTTTTATGCCACCTCGTCCCTATCCCCCCCCCCACCCCTCCCACGACCCAATCAATTTTTTTTAAAAAAAAAATTATTTTAGAAAAAATAATTCTTGGCTTAGGTTTTGGGTCGAAAGTCGAGGTTAGGTCTTGGGTCAGATCTCAGGGTCAGAATTTGGAACAGTCATCGGGGTCGTATCCAAAATTTTAGCCTCTAATTTCAATCTAGTCACAATTTTAGCCCTTTTGCTCATTGCAATTATTTCATATTTCAATCAAACTCATCCCTTTTAATCTTGACCACCCATCTCACTCCAAGTTAATCTCAGCCTTACATTTATTTTAAATCAACGGTCAAGATCTATTTTCCTATTTTAATCTACCAAAAGGAACCAACCCTAAACTAATTCATTCTTCATCTCTTTCTCCTTACCGCCGCCCAACCTCCTCCTCTCTCTCATTCTCCGTCCATTTCCGGCGAGAAGCAGCAGTTGTGACCAGCAGCCCCGGCGTCGTCCTCTCTTCTCCTCCCCTTCCCGTCACCTCTTTCTCTCTTCTCCTCCGTCGACGACAACCAGCAGCTCTAACCGGCGAGCAACAACAACTAGCAGCCAGGCGAGCTAGCGCAGGAAGCAACTCCGGCAGGCGACCTCCGATCAGCGAGCATCCACCAGAGATTCCACGGCGAACCAGCAGTGCCAGCGTGACCAGCAACTCCGGCCAGCGAGCCACTGCGAAGCTCCAGTGCCGGCGAGCAACAACAACACCAGCAAACGCCAGCAGCTCCAGCGCCACCAGTCGCCTGTTTCTCCAGTGAAAACGGCAATCACTTTGCATAATTTGGATTGCTTAAGACGGATCTTAACTGATCCATCCCAGGTACAAATTCCTTTACTTTAATTTTAAGCATGTCACTGGGAATATTGTAAAATGTGAGATAGTTGCACCTTTGCGTTTTAGATTTTGAATTCTTACTATATGTGTGGGCTACCTGTTCTTGGAAATTATGTGTGTGTGACCCTTAGTTTATAATCAATTATCTAGCATGTTATGGTGTTTGTTTATGTTGAAATATTCGCCTATGTTGGTGTTCATCTTGAGGTTTGGAATAATTTGTGAATTCTTGATTGTCTGTATTAGTAATTGTATATCAAGTTCAGTCTTGATTGAGAACCAGCCCGTTATTTTTCAATCTACTCCTAACATTCTTTTTACCTTATTAAATCCAATGTAAAATATGTCCTAATTAATGCTTTAAATTGATCCTTCGGCTATAGAACTTGAAATTAGAACTTGAACTTAGAATTAGAACTTGAACTTGAAATTAGAAATTGAACTTGAGCTTAGAACTTGAAATTAGAAATTGAACTTGAAATTAGAAATTGAACTTGAAATTTAACTAATTTTAGAACTTTTCGTGCTAGGCAACTGAGGAAGCTCAACATCTAAAAAAGTTGATACAAGACTATATTGATTCTTTCATCAAAGTAGGAGATAAGGTTGGTGCTTCTAAATTTCTAAAGTTCAAGTACAATTGTTTTCAATAATGTGTTTGTGTCCATCTAGTATTGA
>JAJOOS010008573.1:0-36077 GCA_029582725.1 Solanum chiquidenum
ATGCCTATACTAATGCAAGCTACCATGAAAAGCATCCTACCAATGCTAGTTCAAGCTAACCTTAGGAGAGCTTAATTCCTCAATCCCAAGCTACCATGGGATCTACCATCCCAAGCTACATAATTCAACTATCCATGAAGGAATCATAAGACTCAACCTCAAGCTATTCTATTCTAATGAGCACAATCAACATACTAGTCTAGATCACAATATACATCATTCATAAGCCTTAATCATAGACAATTCTAAGCATAATTCATCAATGAGTCCCAATTCTAATCATTCAATTCATATTCTGTCATACATGAATAAGCCTAGTTCAATTCATGATTTCATATTCCCATTTTTGGATTAGTTCTATGCATGGTGATAATTCTAGAAAGTCTATCAAGAACCATCAATTTCTCATCAAAAGATCTAAACCCACAAACTTAGAAAATTAGGGTTATACTAGGAATTCACATAAATTATTCATAATATCATGAATCAATACTAAATTAATCATATATTAGTAGTATCCAACACTTTGGAATCGTACCCACCTAAAACCCATACATTGAAAGTAACCCTACCTTAGATTGGGATTCTTCTTCAAAAGAATTCGGGGTTTATAGAGGACTCTATGGGTGGAAGAACCCATAGATTAAAAGTTAAATATACCTTAAACAAATCCCTAGCCCAAGACTTAGGTAATGGAGCCTTTGTTCTTGACCTTAGCTTCAACCTTAGCTTCTTCTTCAATGGAGGTTCTTCATAGAGTGAGAAATATTTGAGAGAGGAGTGATTTGGGGTTTTGAATTGTGTCTAATGTAAAGTGACTTACACTTTGGTCTAATGACTTAAGATAGTCTAAATATGTGAATAAAAGACATACAAAATGACCCCCACTTAAACCTAGTCGCATAGGATTTTACCCAAATGTCCCTCAGCTTGGCTGCGCTGTCCCAGGCACCACGGCCACTTGGATGGTCCTTGAATGGAACCACGTTCTGTGGTGGTGCCCGTGGTCCCTTGACCAGTATCTCCCCCAACTTTCCAAGACCTTAAAACACCCTAAAACACTAAGGCACCTTCACGGGCCCTTTGACGGGTTGTGGTCAAGCCAATGGCTCGTGAAGTGCCTCGTGAACTTGGTACAGTGTCTTGGCCTCTTGGCCTGGCATCCCAAGTGTCTAAGGCATCTCCAAGGACCCCTTCACGAATGGTAGGCCACACCACTGGTCGTGAAGGTGGTTGTGAACCCTTGGGCAGTAGCTGCAAAGGTTGGGCAGCCTTGGCCCTTTGGTTTAGGTTTGCCCTTTTGCCTTGGTAGTTGCCCTTCCCATGCACAACCAAACTCTTAAAGGTCATCTAGGCTACTAGGTATAATACATATCTTGATGTTCAACCATTAAAATCCTCATTCTAAACATCTAAAGTCTCATCTACAACTCTATTTCCCATACATCAAGTCTTAGAACCCTAGCTTGTGCTCTAGTTTAGTTTACAAATATCCGGGGTGTTACAAAGAAGTATCGTAAGTATGTTTTAAGATGATATTTGATGTGCCATGAAATCATGGAACATTTGATGCTCAAAAATAATGAATAATGTAAGAACTTGAGTGATTTTATGTAGATTTGATGTGTTTGTGTATGTGTAGACAGGTTTTCACTTACATGGGAAAGTTAGAAAAGAATCGTGTAAGAAATGCACTGAAGGAACACCACGGAGCCCCATATGGGTTGTGTTCTTTATAACGAGTTATCCTGAATCATATGGAGATGAGACAGTGAGCATTTGGGAAATTAACCAAATTCCAAGTGAAGACCTTGGGGAACTAAGTATGGAGTGAAGACCATGAGACCCTTCACGCGTCGTGATGAAGTTAACAGACCTTTTGGTTGCCCGTGAAGAAAAGAAGTCTCACAGTGTCTAAGTATGAGACCACGGTTGCCCTCACGGGCCTTGAAGTGCATAACGAGCCGTCCTGGGGTCTGTGTAACGTTCCGATAATTCAATCCTACTTTAAGTAGGACTCTTTTTGGACAAACTATATGAATTAAGTAGGTCTAATTTTTTATATATCTCGTCATTGTGTGAACGATAGACTACTTTCCATAGTTTTATCTCTTGTTTTTCTTGATTAAGTTTGGAATAAGACTTGAAGCTTTTGATTTTTTGTTTGAATATCAAACTTTCGTTGAATTTGCAATCTTTGTAAGTGATTTCTTTTAATGTATTCAACATCTATTATTGCTTATTTTGTTGAAATCATGAGTGGCTAAACACCAGAACTAGGGTTGTGGGAACCATGACGATAATCTAAGTGTGGATTTGTAGAATAAGTAGAGTGTGATTGTTAGTTGCAAATCCTAATTCATTGCTTTCATTATCTATTCTTTCTAATGATTTCACGCATTAGAACTTGCATGTATCTACCGCTTGTTCGAGAGAAAAGTGGTAGTTAGGAAAAAGTAGAATTAATTTATTGATTTGGAGTAAAAATTCAAGTTCGAGAGAAGAGAATGTTACACCAAACATGCGAGGGTAAAACTTGACAACACTCTAAGACCGAGAGGAATAGAGTAAAAGCTATCTAATAAGACTGAGAAGTATTAGATAAACCTAACTTGCCGGAAATGAGCAATGAAACAGTCAAAAAGGAAATTGTTAATGATTCAATACTAACTGATAAAGTCATGGGGAACACAATCCTGGTTTTATTCACCAACTATCACAACTTTAAAGTTAAGATCATGTTCTTTGTGTTAACTTGAATGTCATAACTAAACCCCATTTTATATTTTATAATTGTTTTCCATAGGAAAGCGTAACAACAATTGAATAAAAGTGTTAGTAAAACTTATTTTTGTAAGTAAATTCTCTGCCGGATCGACCTCAACTCCAGTTGAGTTCTATAAATTGACATTGACCGTTTATACTTCTTAAGTAAAGTATAGGTTTGGACGTATCAAATTCTGGCGTCGTTGCCGGGGAATTTCAATTCAGAAATATTTTACTAGCAATTATATGATTGTTGTTATATTTCCTAATTTTACGTCTTGTTCTTTGTCTGTATCTTTGACATCAAGTTCAATAGTGCATCCAAATACTAGAATTAAGGGAGCTCCATTGATTCCTTACGATCCCGAACTCAGAAAAATTATCTGAAAGATGGTGAACACACAAGAACTTAAGGCTCAGAGGCAGAGACTAGGACTTGAGGCTGAGACTGCTGCTAGAGGTGCTCAGTGAAACACTATGAATGACCCCCCTAGGGTGGTGGAGAAACATGAAGGAGTGGAAGAGATGGCTCTTCCCCACCGACAACCATTAGCTCCAAGGGGCCGAGCATAGCAGCCAACTCATATGGTGTTCGAAGAGGATGACTTAGACTTGGATGGGGTTGGAGCCACCAAAGCAATAGTATTACCTGCATTACCTCCAGGTGTGAAATTCACAATTACCAACACGATGATTAAGCTGTTGAACTTTAAGGGAATGTTCAGAGGTGTAGCCAGTGATGATGCCAACCAGCAGTTGATGAACTTTGTAGCAATATGCAAATCACAGGAAATCCCTGGGGTTAGTCAAACTGCTAAGAGGCTGAGCCTATTTCCTTTGTCTCTACCTGGGGAGGCTACAAATTAGTTGAATGAACTGCTAGATGATTCAATCAGGACTTACTGAATTAAGGGAAGCTTTATTGGAACGGTTCTTTCTTGAATCAAAAGAACTGCATATAAAGTACGGGATAAGTATACACTAGCATCAACCAGGGGAAGCAATGCATGATACATGGTGGAGATTCAGCCAAAAGCTAAAGAAGTGCCCGAACCATAGGCTTAATGAAAGACATTTAAAACAGACATTTTATAGATCACTGAATTTTGTCACTAAGCCTATTGTTGATGCAGTGTGTGGAAGTTCATTCATGAGAAAGTTATTCCCAGAAATTATGCAAATAATGAATGAAGTCTTGAAGAACAATAGAGCATGGCACACTAGAGATGTTGAGGTCAGGGATCTTCGATTCACATTTGAGCTTTCATCTGAATAGAAAAAGAGAGAAGAAGAAATGGACCAAGACATGGCCAACATGAGGACTCAGTTGGATCTTCTCACAAAACACAACATGTTCGGTCCAGAAAAGGTAAATATTGTCGGTGCGTCACAGAGGTATGAAGATCAGGACATTGACTTAGATGAGGAGGCCAAATAATTGAGTAATCAGGAAGTTTCCAAAATTATAACTCGGGAAACCAAGGATATAATTCTAGAAATCAATGTTGGAGCTACCAAGAGAGGGGAAATACAAAAGATGAGGTAACCAAGAACAACGCAACTAGCAGAATAGAGATGGATATAGAAATGGCCGCAGTAGTGTATATGTGCCTCCAGGTAATAGAGATCGAGTATGTGGTAATTCCAGCAGGTCCAAAATAGATGATATGTTAGCTAAGGTGCTACAAAAGGTCAAATCAACTGAAGCCGGTGTAAAAAAGATGAAAAGTGATTTCCCAGTATGAGTAATTTGGTGGATTCTCACACAACATCCATAAAGTAGTTGGAGCAACAGTTGGTGCAATTGTTAGCATCGCTAAACCCAAGAAAGAATGGTTCACTACCTAGTCATACTATTCAAAACCCCAAGAAAGATGGACATTGCATGGAAATCACCACCAGTAGCGGTAAGATCTTGAATGACTCAAAACCTACAAATATTTAGAAAGAACAGAGCATAGAGAGAAATGAAAAAGCAGAAGTTATGGCTGAAAATGAAAGTGATACAGAGATGATTAAACCTACAGAAAGCCAGCTAAGCTAAAGGAAACACAAGCAGAGGCAACTTTGCCTTTACAGCAGATACTAAGACCGCCTCCTACATTGCCTCAAAGACTCAAGAAGGAAGCTGAAGATGGGAAGTTTGTAAAGTTTATAACCATGCTGAGGAAGTTATCAGTGAACATCCCATTGGTTTAAGCTCTTGAGAGATGCCAGGATATGCGAAGTTCATGAAGGACTTAGTCACATAGAACAGATATGTAAGTTTTGAACCGACTGACAATGTCAATCATTGTAGTGCCATTTCTACAAGATCCTTGGTGCAGAAAAAGAAGGACCCGTGTGCATTCACTATACCATACACCATCGGCGCATTCGAATTTGCAAACGCCTTATGTGATCTAGGGGTGAGCATTAATCTGATGCATCTAGCTATATATAAGCAATTCGGTTTGGGTGTTCCAAAACCTACTGCAATGAGGTTGATGATGGCAGATAGGTCAGTAAAGAGAAATGTGGGTATTTTATGTGATATGCTCATAAAAGTGGACATCTATATTTTTATGGCCGACTTCATGATCATGTATGGTGAGGTAGACTTTGAGGTTCCCATAATATCGAGAAGGCCATTTTTGGCCACAAGTAGGGCTTTAGTTGATGTTGAGAGTGGAGAACTGAAATTCAAACTCAACAATGAAGAGGTAAAGTTCAAAATATGCAAGTCTATGAAGAAACCACAAGACATAAATGTGGTGTCTGCAGTAGATATCATTGATGAAGGTGATCTAGAAGATGCAATTGGGGAAAGATTCTCTGTTGAAACATTGGCAGCAGTGATAATGAATTTTAAAGAAGACTTCTGAGATGATTATGTGGAGACTCTAAATGCTTTGCAAGGCATGGGATCACATTCTTATGCTCTAAAGAAAATAGACTTAGACTTGAAAAACATGCCAAATCCTCCTGCAAAGTCGTTTATTGAGGAGCCGCGTGTACTTGAGCTGAAACTATTACCGAACCACCTAAGGTATGTCTTTTTGGGTACTAGTAACACATTCCTAGACATTTTGGCTGCAGATCTTAATGATGAACAAGGGCAAGTTGTAGTCAAAGTCTTGACAAGGTTCAAAGGGCAATTGGTTGGACTATTGCTGACATAATTGAAATACCTCTGGGTATTTGTACTCATAAAATCCAACTTAAGGAAGATTGCAGTCCAAGAATAGAGCACCAGAGGAGGTTAAACCCATCAATGCAAGAGGTGGTCAAAAGAGAAATTATAAAGTTGTTGGATGCAGGGGTGGTGTAGCCCATTTCTAATAGTCATTGGGTTAGCCCAGTGCAGTGTGTGCCAAAGAAGGGTGGTATGACAATTGTTGCAAATGCAAAAAATGAGTTGATTCCGCAAAGACCAGTCATATATTGGCAAGTGTGCATGGATTACAGGAAACAGAACAAGTGGACCTTGAAAGACCACTTTTCAATGTCGTTCATGGATCAGATGCTTGATAGGTTCGCTGATAAAAGTTGGTATTTCTTCTTAGATGGATACTCTGGTTATAACCAGATATCAATTGTTCCGGAATATCAAGAGAAAACTACCTTTACATGTCCTTATGGTACCTTTGCATTCAAACGCATGCCATTTTGATTATGTAATGCACCCGCAACTTTCTAAAGGTGTATGATGTCCATCTTCTCGAACATGGTAGAGGACACTTTGGAAGTGTTCATGGATGATTTATATATGGTAGGTGACCATTTGATGATTGTTTGTTAAATCTTAGCAGCGCACCATAGAGATACGAGGAGGCTAACTTGGTGCTTAGCTGGGAGAAGTGCCACCTCATGGTTACGGAAGGCATAGTCCTAGACCACAAGGTGTCACATAAAGGAATAGAGGTAGACAAAGCAAATATTGAGGTAATTGAAAATTGTCTCCATCTATTTGTGTAAAAGGTATTCGGAGTTTTTTGGGTCATGCAAGATTCTATCGGTGATTCATCAAAGACTTCTCAAAAATTGCACACCCCTTGTGCAAGCTGTTGGAGAAAGAATTTTTTTTTTATGATTCATGCATAAAAGCTTTTGAGTGCTTGGAAGAAAAACTGGTCTTTCCCCCAGTGATCATTGGCCCAGATTGGTCGGAACCATTTGAGGTGATGTACGATGTGAGTGGTACTGCTTCGGGTGTTGTGGAAGGAAAAAGTGCAATAAGATCTTTCACCCGATCTACTATGCTAGCAAGGCACTAAATGAAGCACAACATAATTACACTGTTACTGAGCAGGAGCTACTTGTTGTAGTATATGCATTTGAGAAGTCCATGGCATACTTGTAGGGAACTAGAGTGATAGTTCACACTAATCATGTAGAATTGTGATACTTAATGGCGAAGAAATACGCAAAGCCGAGATTGATAAGATGGGTGTTGTTACTTCAAGAATTCGATTTTGAAGTCAAAGATAGAAGAGGTTGTGAAAATTAGGTGGCTGATCACCTGTCTAGGTCTGAGGCGGAGAAGAAAGAAGAAATTGAGTTAGACATTAATGACTCATTCCCAGATGTGCAGGTACTAGCCACCACTCTTTATTTCATTCCTTGGTTTTCTGACTTTACTAATTTTCTTGTCAATTAGTTGATGCCTGAAGGGTTGACATTCCAGCAAAGGAAGAAATTCCTACATATTGTGGGTAAGTATTTCTAGGATGAACCGTATCTATACAGGGTGTGTGCTGACAATATCATCAGGCAATGTATACCTGAAGCTGAGATGTTGAGTATCTTAGAGGCATGTCACTCCTCTCCAGCAGGTGGTCACCATGGGGGTGCATGTACTGCCCACAAGGTACTCCAGAGTGAATACTACTAGCCTACAATTCATCAGGACTCAGTTGACATAGTCAAGAGTTGTGATCTAGGTCAGAGGCAAGGAGCCATCTGTCGTCATCATGAACTGTCAATGACACCTATTTTGGAGGTGGAATTGTTTGATGTGCGAGGAATCAATTTCATGGGACCATTTGTGAGCTCCTATGGGCAAAAGTATAAACTGGTGGCAGTAGACTATGTGTCCAAATTGGTTGAGGCGGTACCCTTACCTGAAAATGATGGTAAAAGTGTTGATGGTTTTTTGAAGAAGAACATATTTTCAAGGTTTGGCACACGTAAAGCTTTTATCAGCGATGGAAATTCACATTTCTATAATAAAGTGTTCAGCACACTTTTGGCTAAATATGGGGTTAAATAGCACAAAGTGTCAACACTATTTCATCCGCAAACAAGTGGCAAGTAGAGGTGTCAAACAGGGAAATCACAACAATATTGGCAAAGACAGTGAATGCCAATTGAACAGATTAGGCAAGGAAGTATGATGATGCGTTGTGGGCATATCGGACAGCTTTCAAGACACCCATTGGTACATCTCCATATCAGTTGGTGTTTGGAAAGGCATGTCATTTTCCTGTCGATCTGAAACATAAGGAATTTTGGGTGCTAAAGAAGTTAAACATGAGTTAGAATGAAGCGGCTAACATGATATTGGATCAGATAAATGAAATGGATGAATTCCGTTTGAGAGCTTATGAACGATTTGCGCTTTATACGAAAAAGATTAAGCAATATCATGATAAGCACATTAAGAAGAAGACTTTCAGTCCTGGTGACTTAGTGCAACTTTTCAACTCAAGGCTTCATCTATTTCTTGGGAAATTGAGATCCAAATGGTTTGGGACATTCAAGGTAACTCTGGTATTTCAGTCGGGTGCGATAGAACTTGAGAGTAACAAAGGTCAAAGGTTCAATGCCAATGGCCAGCGAGTCAAAGCATACTAGGGAGTCCCGGAGGAGGTGAAAATAGTTGATGAAGTCTGAGTAATCAAGAAACCAGAGTCGCGCCGCGATGTTAAATTATGCGCTTTTTGCGAGGCAACCCATGATTGTAATTGTAATTGGTAGTTTAAATTTAACATGTTTTTTATTTATTTTTATAGTGTCACAATGTGTTCGTGTGTGCATGATAGATTTGGGCAAAGGAATGAGGATACGGAATTTGGATGAGCTTCACGGGCAACAACACGGGTCGTAAAGTCACCATCCCTTTAAAGGAGCCCGAAGGAAATTGCAAAATAAGGTTCACGAAAGGGTTTACGATCCGTTTGACCTTACACGGACTGTTTAGCCTCTCGTGAACCCCAGGTCAATTTTCTAGCCTAAGGGATTTTCATGATCACTCACACGGACAGTGGTGCTCTTCACGAGCACCATCACGGTCCGTCAGAGGTAAGTCGACAGGGGCAGCTCCGACCCGATCCGACCGACGCAACTTTAAAATAATTTTAAACCATTAAAATATCCTTCAAAGTGCCAAAGGTCTGGTTTCTTTCTCTCTTCTCTCACTTGTCACGGTACCTAGTTCTATTAAACGGTTTCTCATCACCCATAACTCCAAAATGAAATAAAGAATCAAAACCCTAGTTCTCTATTGCCAAGAAATCAACATTGAAGTTCATATTTTTTTCTAGTGCAAAACTTTGAGCAAATTTTGAAGTAAGTTTATCTCCCTACTTGATATAAGTTTGATATTATCTATCGTCAAGTTAGAAATACTAATTTTTATTTGATTTTCAACATTCTTACTTGATAAATTGATTTTTAGGGTTTGTATGTTGTGGGTATGGAAAGAGTATTTGCCTCTTTGATTTTCTTTTGTGGGTATGAGTAATTTGTGTGGGGTTTGAGACGTCCGATGATGTAGGAGTGAATTTGAGTCCGAATCAGTTAGTTGAATTGTGCCCACATGAGTATATCGAGTGCATTCAGTCAAAATTGGGAAAAGAGAGGTTGTTCGGTTGTGGGTATGGTAGGAATTGCTAATACTTGTTGCTTATTGATTGAGATTCATCAATAATGTGTATGGGTTGTATAAATTAGTTGTGCTGATATGATGGAAACGCTAGGAAATGTTGTTCTCATGATTTTAATTGAAAGAAATTGCTCTTAGTTGGGTAGTTCTTTGTGAGATTTTGTAGATTAGTTGCCTCCATGAAAGAAACTCTTTAACAAATTATGGTTGTGTGCTGATAACTAATGAAATCTGGCAAATTGAGCATATGGGTGAAAAGTAACCTATAAATTGGCCCAAGTGTCAATCCACGAGAGGCTTCACGGACCGTGTAAGGAGACACAGGTCGTGAAACCATTTGTGGTCCACACTTAGATGATGAGTGGGTCACTAGCTAAGTTCACGAGGGGCCAAACGGCTCGTGGTTCACTCCACAGACCGTGAAGCTCTCCGTGAACAATAACAAATACCAATTCACTGCACTGTTTCATGTTCACGGGGGACATTACGAACTATGGTACCCACCACGGCCCATATGGACCTCCATAAAAAAAATTATCTTTTTTTAGTCATGTTGTCTTTTAATTTTTATTATGTGGATCTTCCCAATGATAGATTGGGTGACGGCATTCTTAAGGCAAGGTGCCACATTGTATATTACACATGGGAAGTCTGAGTACCCATTCGTGCGTCAATTGATTGATGAAATTATTAACCCGCTGTTGTTTTTCATGTATTATGGGGCCACGACGAAAGACTGCACTTCCACATACCTCGCCACCCCACTCGCTAACTCAGAGTGAAAATGAAGATGAATCTAGTAGCTCGAAAGTCCAAATAAACACTGAATTTGAAGATCACTCCTCTCGAGCTACTAGATCACGGACAGCGAGAGCTACTGTACAGCATATTCCTTCCCAGTATGAAGAGGAAGGCAGTGAGTCCGGGAGTGGTAAGGACTCTAATAGCAATTCTTAGGAGAATGCAAATTAACCTCGACAATAGGATGGTGTAGAAGACGACACATGAGCACAGGAAGGTAATGAGGCCCAGGAAGAAGATGATGATGATATTGAGGGGGCTCCGATGATACAATATGTACACCAGTGGGAGTATGACCTAATAGTGAGGCAACAGATCATTGACTGCTTCTGCCAGATGTGGACAGTCCCCAAGTCAGAAGACTATTTTAAAAATGGTATAGTATCAAAGGATGGAGGTTTTGGTGGGCAACCCATTATGCCTGAAGCGGCCACTCTTATGAACTTTGCAGTAGATATTGAAATGACAAAGAAGGCATATAAACCAGTTGCAGCTACTTGGGGTCCATTAAATACATGCTCGGTGAGGGGTCAGACCGTGGATATCTTTGAGACCACAATCAATAGGATGTTACATGGCCCACAGTACACAACACCTACCTCTGTGGGGTTAATTGAAGGCAAACACCACGCAGTCACAAGTGGCACAAAGATGGAGAACCAGACTTCGCGAGAGCACTCTAACAACTTGTATCTGAAAAGGGGAAATGAAACAAATTTTGAAAAGTTGCAGGTGCGATCCACGAAGGGCCAACCACGGCCCGTGGATTCAACCATGGACCGTAGGTGGGTCCGCGGATAGGCCACACAAAAAAGTTTTCCTGGCAGGAACCTGATGTTTTGCGTAATCAACGACACACCTTACAGTTTGGGTGTCTACGATTGTGCAATGGTATAATAACCCAACAAAGGGTTGGGATCATGTCCAAAGGGAGCAATTTTCAAAATTAATAGAGAAAATAAAAAGAATTCTAACTAGTCGTAGCTAAAGATATTAAAGATTAAAAGCATTGTAAATTAAAGGGGGACACAAGAGTGTCAAATATGAAATGGGGGTTTTGTCACTAGTAAGTAAAAACAACAATATAAACACAGATTTCTAAATAATGAGAGGGGATTCTTGGGATGTGATTGAAATACAGGTTAATCTAAATTATTGGGTACATGCTTTCAATAAAAAAAATTATAGAGTAATAGTGGCTAGGCTAAGCTTTATGTGGGAATAAGTTCTCTCTCGAGCAACTCACCATGTTTCAAATGGGTTCCTCTTGGACACCCACTTGTCGCAGGAAGATCAGCCTATGCTTTACCCCACTCACTCTCTCGAGCTGAGTGTTAGGATATGGGACTAGGGTTCACTCTCTTGAGCTGAACCTCATGTCGACCCACTCCTTAGGCCATCAATCTAGTAGTCTTGGTTTCGCGACTTCTCTCTCGAGCAAGCCGAAAACACATAAATAAACTTGTATTTGAAATTACAAATTTGTTAGATTCAACCACAACTACTAGACGAAATCACCACTAAACTACATATAATATATCAGCAAGCAAGACCCGACAACAATCTTAACACATATTCACAAAATCACACCCCAAGAATTGGGGTTTTTAGCCACACATCAAGAGATAGAAATTTATACCTAAATGAGCTTGCATTCAAATGGGTATGAAGGTTTAAGTCTCGTTACAGGAAAAAAGTGAAGAATCCAAGAGACCCAATTCCAAATCCTTGGAGAAGAAACCCTCTTCTTCTTCATGTTTTCAAAACCCTCTCAAGCTCAAATAACAAATAAAAAGTACTAAAATTTATATTAGTTGTTCCACACTTCAAATCAGATACTAAAGTCCAATCTCTCAACGAGTATTTATAGTTTTCAAAAATATGTGTTGCAGTAGATCATTCGGTGACATTAGTCAAAATCGCCGATCAAATTGGTTATTCACCCTTTGGTGTAGTTCATCGCCGTCTAGCACTATCCTTCAACATCGTCGTGCTCTGGGTCATTGGGTGACATGGTACTGCTTCGCGGAACTGTCCAACGATGCACCGACTACTTCCTTTTTCCACCAACTTGATCCTTTCCTTCAGGGCTCAGCACACTGGAACAAAAGGCAAAGTAAGACCCTTCGGCGACTCGCCAAGTGGACTCGGCGATCCTCAGGCCTTCATTTCTTCGTTCTTTTCTGCCTTTCCACTCATTTTTGCGATGTAGTGTCCATGCTTTACTTCAAACTTCAAATACCTGAAACGTAAGTGTTTTCATCAGATATTGAGATAAAATAAGCAATTGAGGACACAATTTCTATTAAAATATAGCCCTAAATTAGTCCAATTTGTGGACTCCTCAACACCCCCAACTTAAAATTTTGCTTGTCCTCAAGCAAACTCAAGTTCAGTCGTTCAAAAAGGGTGTCTCGAACAGTGCTACACAAGACTCAAGCATAAATTCACACAACATTACTCAATTTACTTATGCAAAGATCAAATGTGTACCAAAAAATTCAAGTTGTGACACACCAATACCAAAGAATCTCATGCTCACAATACTTGCTTCAAATGCAAGTTCAAGCTCAACCAAAGTGTTCAAATACCCTCACACAAGGAATGATTTCATATTCACACACAATGGTTTGAAATTTAAAGTTCCTGAATCAAATGCAACGCTCACTCTCTCAAAGAAGAACACAATGCATGCTTTCACCCATAGGCCGATCGACATTTGTTTCAGGTCACTCAAGATTAAAAACGTATTTTCAAGGCTTGTCATGGGGCTGAGTGCAAAGGTATGGTCATTTAGGCTTAGTGACTTTCATCCTCATGAAATGTGGTGCTCACAACACTCCCTTTCCTCTTCTTTCATCATTTTCTTTAGTGCTCATAAGTCATCCTATTATTCACTTCCCATGGATTGTTTGGGAACCCCATTTCTTTTGTACTTTATTCCACAACTTTCTTTTTCATTCTTTTTCTTTTTCTCTCTTCTCATTTTTTTTTATATATATGTGGGTTTTCCATTTTTCACAACACCATGGGTTTAGGGAGACTTTTCTTGCACTTCTTGATTTTCCCTTTTTCTTTTCACCACACCCCCAACTTAGGCTTTTGGCCTAAGTTGCCTATTCACTAACCACAAATCAAAAGAATTATAGGTAGTGGATTAAGAAAGGTTACGCTTTCATCAAGTTTCTTCCAAATAAAGGTAAGGCTCAAGAAGTGTTCAAAAGTGGTTCACACACTCACAAGGTAGGTCACAAAATAGGTATATGTCAAATTGGTTCACACTCTTAGAAGTAATCTAAGATCTATCAAGAGATAGCATCACTTAGTTGACCGGACCAATGGGGCAAATTCTAGGATCTATCATGCATGGTTCAAATAAGTTCATCACACAAAGCATTGACACTATAGTCAAACAAGAATCCACACTTTCGCTAGTGTGCAATGATCATCACAAGAGACTCAATTTGATAACAGGCTAGTCACAACAAGATGCAAAGAGTTCACATATTGTCTATGCAACTTCATTTGGCCTCATCGTAGCCGTGTATTCATGTTCGTTCGATTGAAAGCACTATTCAAGTCATCAGTATTGATCGGAATAGAGACTTAAATTTTGTAAAAAAATAGCCACATTCAACACACGAGAGGTGGCAAAATTTTTTGGATAGATCAAAATCAAAATCATTTTGCAATTGAAAACAAAATGAGCCATAAGCTCAAACATCCACGGAAACAGATAAAACACAATTTCAAAGAAGAACAACTCAAATAAATACACAACACAACTATCAACACAAAAGGTGTGGGCCTCACCCCACCACAATTAAAATGCAATTTGTCCTCAAATGCAATTAACATAGAATCTGAAAGGTAAAATGAAAAGAGACAAAGAGGGAGGTAAAGAGGGGATCTTGTCTAAGTAGTCGCTCTATCTGGCTGAGCATCAGTGCTCGGAGTGTTGTCATTCTGCTTCTGGTTCTCTTTTTCTTTTTGCTCTGCTTCAGCTTCTGCAGCGATATTAGCCTCAATCGTATTGTCCAACTCGTGAGCTGCCACAAAGGCGTGTATCGCATTGCTGAACCCTCGCGCCCATGAAGGGACATTAGGGTCGATAGGCATCCTTCTCCTCGAGCTGGTTGTCTTGTTGTTGCTCCTTTCAGTTCTTCAGAACTGTTGTGCTCTTATGTGTTTGGGTGGCATATTTCTTCCTACAAATTTTGGTCTGGCCATGTCTGCAAAGTCTTCAGATAATGTGAGAACATATTTGACAATCAAAACAAAGACTTTCAGCTGCAGAAAGACTAGATAGTCCATTCGGTGTGGCACCGAATACATTCGGCGAGCCACAGACAATCCACCGAAGGTCACAGTGCAGAAAGAGATAGGGGTGTAGACAAAAGGCGAATAAGAAGACTTTTGGCGAGTCGCCGACTGCCCTTGGAGACCTCATACTTTTTTCTGAAAGTTACAGATGCCACAATAAACAAAGTATGATAGTAAGGGTGAGATAGGGTAAGTAGGCGAACCGCATAATAGTTCGGTGAGCTAGTCACAGCTCGTCGAATGACCCAACATACCTACTTTTAACCGAACTTGTCAAAATCAGCCCCGTAACCCCTGTAAACACAATTTAAGCATAAAAAGCACAAATTCGACCAGGACCCATAACAAACTAATACAACCCATTACTCATTAACTCTACTCGATGCATTGGAGAATAAGATTTCACAGTTTAGTCACTAAATGCGGGGTCATCGAAGAAAATTCGACAAATAAATAATTAAACCAAATCAGGGAGGTTCAACAGATTTTGACAAGATCACACATTTGCAAATGAGTACAATTTTTACAAGATAGATATGGGGTTTGGGATACTAACCTTTTGTGCTGATCAAATGGGTATTGAGATGCTAGGTCGCACTGTAATCCAACTCGTAGCACAATTCCACACTAAAAATACTCTAGAGGTGCAAAAATATAGGAGCTAGCATGCGGATGTGAGTTTGGGAAGACAAAAAGTGAGGAAAAGTGAATAAATTTGAAAGTTTTAAACCTTTGCCTTGCAAAACCGTCCAGTTTTCACCCAGTCGGCGACGTTTATCGTGCTCGCCGACATACTCAGCAATCCGCCGAATGGTCACTTACCACGCAGAGTTTTACAGGACCTCCAGTTAATGTGGGGGTCCAAACAGCAAACTAGATCGCAATCGCCGACCTGGTCGACGATTCGCCAACCTTCTCCTGGGCTTGCTGAGTTTTACAGACTCCAATTTGAAAATTTCTTGAGTCAAACGCGGATTAGGTCGGGCTCGCTGACCTCCTCGGTGATGCGCCGACTGGACCATTTACTCGCTAACATACACTTTTTAAACACTCTCCACACTTTAACCTACACAATCAACACACCATTATTTACCAAGACAAAAATAAAGCAATAAAAGGGTCTTGGGTTGCCTCCCAAGCAGCGCCTTAGTTAACGTTGTGGCACGACGCAAGTCAACATTTAAACTCCAGTAGTTAGGTTTCCTTATCTTCATAAGGCAGCCCCTCTTTTGACTCTTGCTGCAATAGGGTATTAAACCTTTGCCACAACTCATAAATGGATTCACCCACCAATTGCTTGAAATTTAGGATGTTATCCCTAAAAATCATCAATCTCAAAGGAGGGTGATCCATTGTGTCATTGTTGCTACCAGATATGCTCAATTTTTCTGTTCAAAACAACAACATAAAACCAAAACTAAAAATTAAGTAAGTTCAACTATAATTAACAAGACCAAAATTTAACTTAACTAAAAATTCTTAACTAACACCACTCCCCGGCAGCGGTGCCATTTTGATGTTTTGCGTAATCAACAACACACCTTATAGTTCG
Source organism: Solanum chiquidenum (assembly GCA_029582725.1). Classification (NCBI taxonomy): domain Eukaryota; kingdom Viridiplantae; phylum Streptophyta; class Magnoliopsida; order Solanales; family Solanaceae; genus Solanum; species Solanum chiquidenum. The sequence goes on from JAJOOS010008573.1 coordinate 16,308, forward strand.
AGTGTCTACGATCGTGCAATAGTATAATAACCCAACCAAGGGCTGGGATCGTGTCCCAAGGGAGAAGTTTTGAGAATTAATAGAGAAAATAAAATTTGTTCTAACTAGTCGTAGCTAAAGATATTAACGCTTAACAGCATTGTAAATTAAAGGGGGACACAAGAGTGTCAAACATCAAATGGGGGTTTTGTCACTAGTAAGTAAAAACAACAATATAAACAAAGATTTCTAAATAATGAGAGGGAATTATTAGGATGTGACTGGAATAAAGGTTAATCTAAATTATTGGATACATGCTTTCAATAGAAAATTTATAGAGTAATAGTGACTAGGCTAAGCTTTATGTGGGAATAAATTCTCTCTCGAGCAACTTACCCCGTTTTAAATGGGTTCCTCTTGGACACCCACTTGTCGCATGAAGACCAGCCTACGCCTTACCCCACTCACTCTCTCGAGCTGAGTGTTGGGATATGGGACTAGGGTTCACTCTCTCGAGCTGAACCTCATGTCGACCCACTCCTTAGGCCATCATCTAGTAGTCTTGGTTTCGCAACTTCTCTCTCGAGCAAGCCGAAAATACATAATAAACTTGTATTTGCAACTACAAATTTGTTAGATTCAACCACAACTACTAGACGAAATCACCATTAAACTACATCTAATCTAACAACAAGCAAGACCAAACAATAATATTAACCCATATTCATTAAATCACACCCCAAGAATTGGGATTTTTAGCCACACATCAAGAGATAGAAATTTATACCTAAATGGGCTTGCATTCAAATGGGTATGAAAATTTAAGTCTCATTACAGGCAAAAAGTGAAGAATCCAAGAGACCCAAGTCCAAATCCTTGGAGATGAAACCCTCTTCTTCTTCAAGTTTTCAAAACCCTCTCAAGCTCAGAGAAAAAATAAAAAGTACTAAAAATTATATTAATAGTTCCACACTTCAAATCTGATACTAAAATCCAGTCTCTCAACGAGTATTTATAGTTTTCAAAAATTTGTTCTGCAGCGGATCATTCGGCGACATAAGTCAGAATCGCTGATCAAATCGACGATTCACCCTTTGGTGTAGTTCATCGCCATCTTGCACCATCCTTCAACATCGTCGTACTCTGGGTCATTGGGCGACATGGTACTGCCTCGCGAAACTGTTCGGCGATGCGCCGACTACTTCCTTTTTCCGCCGACTTGATCCTTTCCTTCAGGTTCAGCACACTGGAACAAAAGGCGAAGTAAGACCCTTCGGCGACTCGTCAAGTGGACTCGGCGATCCTCAGGCCTTCATTTCTTCGTTCTTTTTAGCCTTTTCATTCCTTTTTGTGATGTAGTGTCCATGCTTTCCTTCAAACTTCAAATACCTGAAACTTAAGTGTTTGCATCAGATATTGAGATAAAATAAGCATTTGAGGACACAATTTCTATTAAAATATAGCCCTATATGAGTCCAATTTGTGGACTCATCAGAACCACGACTGGACCTATGGACCATTAATGGGTCCACGGTCCATTGTCCAGGAGCCGTAGGTCAGACTCCAAATTCCAACTTTCTGACACCAAACGATGGTCCACCACGACGGACCGTAGGTCAGTCCATGGTCCATTGACTGGGGTCTATTGGTGGGCAGCTGACAGATATTTTCAGGGTAGTTGGGTCTTTCCTAATTAATTAGTTCCTATACTACGTCATTTAACCCTTCATTAAGACCCCTGTATAAGCATTTTAACCCCCAAATTCACCCCATTCACTTCATTCTTCCAAAATCACAAAAGAAGATCAATTCTCTTCTCCAAAATATTTCTCTCTCTAGAAACTTTAAGAAGAAGAAGGACTCAACCTAGGGTTTCAAGTCAACTCTTAACTCCTCCATTGAAGACTAGCATTTGGATTCAAGGTATGATAGTTTTGATCCATGGGTTCCTTCCATCCATAGAGTTCCCAAATTCCTCTATTTCAAAAGGTAGAATTCCCCAATTGAGTTATAATTTTCTTCAATTGTCATGGTCTTGTTTCATTATTGATTTAAATGATTGAATTATGATCTTGTATGCATGAATTGATGAAAAAGTATAATTTTATGATGATTTCCCCCATGAACCCATGTAATCCCCATGTTTTCAAGTTATGAATCATATATGATGTGGAATTTTTATATTAAAGAAAGTTTTATGAAATTAAGCATGTATTGATAGCTTTACATGAATTTATGATGAAATCCATATCTAGCCCATGTTTTCTAAGTATTGATGATTTAAAGTGGGTTTTGAACCTCAAGAGGTAAATTATGGATTTATGCATTTTCTTATGAAATCTATGCAAATGTTTTAAGGGTGCTTTGAGAGTAATGTACCAATGATGATGATGATCATGATGTGTTATTGAAAGGATTTTCTCATGTACACACAAGAGTAATACGTGAAAGGTTTTCTGACATAATTAGGATTCTTAGGTTGAAAGGCTTTTTCACCTAATTGAATCAAAGAGTAAGAGCTATCCTAATGAAACTAGCTTGGATTGGTTATCCAAGGATACCTTTCCATGGATGATGACTTATCTTGTATTGGCAAGATGACGTGCATTTCCATGGATAATAAGAACAATAATAAATGACTACTCCATGGAATTTATGCTTAGCATCGAGAAGATATTGAGATGGAAGCTCTCGCGTTAGTAGAGGTCGGGTTTCTAGAAGCAATCTCTTTATCCCTTGCCTATGTTCCCCCATAGAATGACTGTCTCATATAGACATTAGCTAGTGGATCCATTTTGGCTTAGATTTATGGTCCTTACCTTGGCAAGTAAGACAACCCTTTTCGGTGTGGGAGACACCAGGAAATCATATTATAACTCACATGGTCTCTATGTCGGTGAAGTCTAATCTCCCACATTAATAATGAACTAAGGTTACTTCAAGAAGTATCACATATGAGTTCAAAGGTTTTAAAGATGATGTTAGCTTGCATTGACCATGGTTTTATGACTTATGTTTTCTAACTCTTTCATATCATGTTTTAGCTTGGTCAATTGAATGTCATGAAATTAAATGTCCCTTTTATCATGATTTAACTATTTTATGCATGGGTATCATACTTGGTACATTGTTTTGTACTAACACATACTCTTTCCTACATTTTCCCAAATGTAGGGTCGACAGTCAAGTTTTTCAGTTTTGTGGTTAGTGGTTGAGTTCGGAATTTCCGAGCTTTGGTGAGTCTTCATGCTTCGGGGATGGACTTTCATTGTTTTAGTTTCTTTCATGTATCTCTTTTGGACATTATGAATGGGCTAGGCCCAATTTAATTATATTATATTAGATGACTATGATGAGACAAGTGTTTTAGACTTCCGCTTTTGTTTTATAAAACTATTGGACTTGGACTATTGTTTTACTCTTATTGTGCTATTTCTTATGTTATGAAAGCTAAGTGTATTGTATGGGGTCCTTTGGGGTTCTATATGTCAGGTTACATCTAGGGGGTACCCCTCGATCGTGAGAAACTTGGTAATCAGAGCACAAGGTTTAGAATGGTCCTAGGATGTCTCATATGCCACGTCTAGTAGAGTCTTGTTCATGAGTGTGAAACGTGCCACATTTATGAATGAGAGGCTATAAGATGATCAGGAAACTCCACTTCGTTCATTACTCTAAAGTCGTGCGACAGAGTTTAACTCTATGAAATCTCTCTTCTAATCCTTATCCTACGCTCTTCAAGATATGGCTACTCGAAGAGCTTATGCTAGAAGGAATGTGAGGGAGAATGCGGAACAAGAAGCTCCTCCCCAAGCTCCTTAAGTTCCGGTCGATCCTTTGGCCGTGCAAGTGTCTAATGCTAAGTTTAGGACTGCTTATCAAGTATCATTGCATTCATGGCACTTCCATCACCACAACATAATTGCAGTATATTAAAGAACGGTTTTGCGAAACCGTAACTGGTCTTTTTTATATTTAACCCTTTTCAGAATGAGCGGTAATTTATTGGTTCGTTAGGCGTCCAATGGTTGTCATAGTTCCAACCTAAGTTCTCCGCTTGGGTCCCAGTCTTTCAAAATCCATTCTTAGTCAACTAGCGTAGAGCAAAACCAAAACCCTCATTTAGGTGCATTAACCTAAGATGACTCAATACCCAAGGTGTATTGGGCCTATTAGAAGACCACGTTGTGTCTAATTGACCTACGATCAATATAAGACGATCATCCAACTATTTGTTAAATTTGAAGGATATGTATATTGATTGTGCGTACCATTGTCCTTTGGGGTTGGGTTATTATTTTTATAGGTAGTTTCTCTTTTGAAGTCAAAGGAAGATTCTCCTCATTCGGAAGAAATTCAAAAGTACCAAGAAGTATGGGAATGAAGATGTCACATAGAAGCTTAGTTTAGTTTACCGTTGTACCTCTGCGTGGAACTGATATTTATTTCCCTTTCATTTATTATGTATCCCTATTTGTTTTATTCATAAGGTTTGTATAAATATTTTTGGGGCAATGGAACGTTTCACAAACGATATACACATCCTTCAATCGTTAAGCCTACCTTTGGCTCAAAAAAGGTCACATGTATGTTAGGAGGCGTTATATATTGTTCGTGTGTTAAATGTTACAAATTTTGTTTCGTTTGTGCTTGTTTGACCTATGCGTTTATATACATATGTTTTTCTTTAAACATGATTGGTCCATTATTCTATTCTATAGTCTTAGAATGTTATTAGGCATATAACTCAATTTGTGATCCCTGCCAAAATATTCTTTAAGTTCATTGCCAAGATACGTTCAAAATCACTCAAGTTCTAGGTTCAATAGAGCTATAAAAAATTATTAGGACATCATTCAAATTTAGGTTGACCGCGTTGTTCCTTGAGAATTATTTTCCACACCTACCTAGCCGGTGTTACTAAATATTTCGTCAGTTTCAAGTCAATTTATAAGATGTCTTTATTCTCAATAAAAGGCTTTTCAATTCAACCTTCCAAAAAGTCAACATTTGAACCCTTATTCAAATCATATAGTTTGCTTTGTTCGAATTCCTTTCTTTTATTAAAGTTTTAGTTCATAAAATGATCAAAAAAAATCCATTTGGTCATCTTCTAGAGTCTCTCCCTCGAATTTTGGAGTGATTTATTTTAAGTAAAACAAATGTTATTTGCTTTATATGTTGTTTTGGTTTATTATTATGATCAATGGACTAACTCTCTTATTTTTTGAGTTGTTTTTTAGAAGGAGAGATTGATTTGTGTTGGTAATCAAACTTGCTCACTTCACGAAAGTACCCGCTGGCAGAACATTCATATTTTACATGGTCTAAGGTACAAGGAAATTTCTACAGACTCTTCATTTATTACTTGGACTACTAAGAGGACTCGTTCAAAAATGGTTTCATGTATCAACACGGTTACTTCATTCGAAATGATCCCCACTTCATCTATCGTGGCTAATCCTAGTGCCTCGGTAGCAACAGAATCACCCATGGAAGTCATTGTTCGTATAGAGCGACAAATTGGTTAACTGAATCTCCTAGTAACACAATACCAAGCTGCTTTTCATAACTTACCACCTGATGCTCGCCAAAAAGGACCTATGCCACCTTCTTTTCCAACTTTGAGTGAGCTTAATGAAGGATATCATTTCACTGCCTTTTAGCAAACTCAAAGTGCTCCGCTCACTCATTCAACTCAAGATACTCCTCTTGTTTTCACATTTGCTCCTCCAAAATCATCAACGGTAACACATCATGCTCCGTCAGTGCACACTTATGTCACTGCTCCACCTGTTACCAAGGCTCAGGAGTTTCACCTCCAAGATGTTAATCACTATGTTGAAATTAAAAATGATGTAAAATCAATTGATGCTGAAATGATGAATAGGAACATGAAAAGCTTAGAGGATGCTTTAAGAGGTCTTCGTGGGTTCGATAGTACCTAGAGTGTGATATATGAAGAGTTATGCACATTCCCCAAGGTTGAGCTTCCACCCGGTTACAAGATTCTGAAGTTTGAAAAGTTTAGTGGATCAGGAAATCCTTTCTTTCACTTGAAAATTTACTGTGAAAAGTTGATTGGCGTTGGAAACAATGAAGGGATAAGAATCAAGTTGTCCAATCAAAGTCTGATTGTAAAAGTCTTGGAGTGGCACTCAAAGTAAGATGTGACTAAATGGCGTACTTGGGATGATCTAGAGAACGCTTTTGTGGATCACTACAAGTTTCATGTTGAGATCTCTCCTGATAGGATCTCTATTGCCAAGCTAAAACCAAACTGGACTGAATGCTTTTGAGAATATGCCATTTGTTAGAGGGAAGAAGTTGTTAAGGTGCACCCTCATATGGAGGAATCAGAAATGATCACCTACTTCATTTAAGCTCAGGACTCAGAATATTATGAACGAATGGTTACAATGAGTTGAAATACATTTACTGAAGTTATCAAAGCTGGAGAAATGATTGAAGACGGTCTCAAGACTGGCAGAATAACAAGTTTCACCTCGTCTCAGTTTTCTAATAGGTCCTATCATACTGATTCCTTTGGAAATGGAAAGAAAAAAAAGAAAGAAGCTATGATGTTAACGACTCGAAGAGCTACCTCATATAACCGTCACCCATATCCAGGCTATCATGATTCACAATATCATGTCTACAACAATCAAGCAACATTTCGTTCTCCACGACCAATGCAAAATCGTAGAAATAATGCACCTCGTCCCAACTTTGAGAAAAAGCCTCCCCGAGTCTTCACTCCATTGCATGAGACACAGACTCAACTTTTTGAGAGATTGAAAAAGGCAGGAATACTCCATCCAGTGGAAGCCAAGACATTGAATACTTCAGCCGAGTGGTATGACCTAAATAAGTGGTGTGCTTACCACTCAGGAGTTGTTGGGCATGATACCATGAAATGTGTCACTCTCAAACACAAAATTCAAGATCTGATTGACAATGAAGTGGTAAAACTTGCACATGCTCCACCAAATGTGAACACCAATCCACTGCCCAAGCACAAGGAGTAGTTGTTGGCATAACCAATTGCAAAGAAGAAGTAAATTTCTCGAAAGTCGCACTTTTGGCATCTTTTAGTCTTACATTTAGAGTTTGTTGCTTTACTTCCATGTAATCTCACCTTATCGCTTTGTTTCCTTTTTAATCATTTGTTTGGATATGATTTCCTTTGTAAGTGTCTTTCATCTGTAATGTTGAACTACGTTCGACTTGATTTCCCTAGTGGAATACGTAGGCGGCTTTCACTAGCTTCGGTCACATTATCAAAAATATCTCAATTTATCTTTTGGTTGGAACTACGTTTGACTTAATTTTTGCTCAGCGGAATACGTAGGCCCTACACTGGCTCAATCATATTCTCCGTAAGATTTCCATTTTTCTCTATAATGGAAACTGGGGCAGAATTTTGAGAGGATCTCAAAATTTGTTAGGATAGGACTTTTTCCAACAATCCGGAGTCAAGGATCACTTCAAAGTTGCAACTGGGGCAGAATTTTTAAGATTCACTCAAAAATTCAACTAAACACTACAAAAAGTTCAAAAGTTATGTTATGTTTTAAGCCGGGGAAGAATTTTTTAGGAAGGTCCTCAAAAATTCCATCAAACGACATTTCGAGATAAGACAAGCTTGTGAACGAGACGTCAAAGGAGCATCGGGATAGCAAGGCAAGACCAACATGAATCAGTTTCTTGAAACTACGAATTTTTCTTTGGATGCAGGAACTACAAACTTACAAGGCATCACTGGACCCATAGTGGTCTCGTCATAGCTCAAATGATTTCTACTCTTACTCATCTTCTAAAACTTTTCCTTTCACTTTATTGGACTTACACATTCTCAATTTTACAGATGGAATAGCTTGGTACAATGGCGAAGACCATAAGACATTATCCACACCAATATAAGCTGAACAACTTCATTTGAAAACTTTCCTTTTACTTTGATAATTTTATTTTTTACTAATTACATCTGAACTCTGCATGTATCATTAGAATTGGAGTCAGAATTTCAAAGCTCTTTTCAATTTTTAAAGGATCAATCCAGACATTCACCAGACAAAGGACACACGCTAGTCCTTATCCAAAGATGTTATTATGAAGGATTTCTGACGCCAAGAATCCAATCCAACAATCTTACTCTTATCCTCTATTTACATTGACAAATTTTGTCCTCCGTTATTCCTAATCTCTTGCCTTTTTATGGAAAGTCTTATGTTCTTCGATAATTTTGTTAAGTTCAGGTTTGAACTACGTCAAACTTGATTTCTTGTTTTGGAAAGATACGTAGATGATCCTATATAAGGATTCAGTCTTCCTACTGTTTCAAATTACAGAACTTAGAGAAAACTGGGGCATGTTTTTGAATCAGTCATTCTTTATTTTTTTTGCAAAATATTTTAGTTAAGCACCCTTGGATTGGGACAGGGGCAACTTCTTGAAATAGTTCAAAGTTCTCAAAAACTTCGTTCAACTTCAAGTCTCAAAGATATCATTTATCAAACCAATCTTCTCTTTAAAAGAGATCAATTTCAAGTAGGAGCACACCTCATGTGAGTTCCCTAATCGGCTATTGACGCCTCCTTTCAACATTAAAAAATCTTAAAGAGTTATTCCAGAATCCCGCGTTCTCTATGGTTACCAGATCATCATGATGTGTCACCACGTTCGCAGGGTCCAAGCCGCATTCACAAAGGTTTAGGCTGCTTGGCCTTCAGGTTCATGGGGACCTAACCGTGATCGCGGACCCATAGTTTTTTAGACTTCACGTTCGTGGGCTCCTTGCCGCGTTCATGAAGGGAAACTTCTTTGAGCTCTGTGATTGCAGGCCCTTTGGGCCACATTCACGAAGAGTAAAATCATCTGGTCTTTTATTTAAAGACCAGATGCAATCAACTTGGGTTTCAAAAGATCAAACAATGATATTTTACTCGTTTCAGCTCAGAAATGGGTGTTTCAAAGTCCTACATGTTTATAATTATCGAGGTTGTGCTTTGGAGTGTTCTAAAGTTGTTGAGGCCTTGTCATTGGAGGTGAATTATTCTTTAGGTTATCTACCTTAGTTCCTAATTTTAGCTTAATTGTTGCTTTCTTGCATGTGTTAATTGTTCGCTATTCTGAGCGTGAATTATGTTCCATTTAGGGACACAAGTTTGGGACATTGATTAGAAACTATTGATAGAGTCAATCCGAAAATTCCAATGCAGGTCCCACTATTTCCATTTGACTCTGAAATTGGTCAGTTTAAGTTTTATGTGCTATCGGTATCTAAATGATCGTATTGGTGGTTTGATTCTATTTTTGATAGCATGGTAGCATCCAGGGGCACATTTGGAAAGAAAAAACCCTAGCCTTGTGATTTGAACCATGCCTGGTTGGCCTACTGGTAGGCTACAACTTCCTTTCTATTTAACTTGAGCTTAAATGCGTAAATGATTGTTGATTGGACTGAATTAGGGGCGGGTACCTAGTTACTCTTATTTCTTTTTGTAGATGCCATGTTTTAGGATTGAGCCACATTGTTTCCAGTGTAGTACCATGCTAGTTGTTATTTTATATGGGTTCCATGTTGTTGTGTATTGATTGTATTGTTTTATTGGTATTGAGCATTTTTTATCTTAGTCTAGGGTTAGACTAGTGTTGCCTTGGACTAGCGATCATTGTTAGCCTTGTTTCTTCACCGTCATTATTTCAGACGGACTAAATCTTTATAGAATGGAGTAGAAGACTTGAGTATGATAGTATGAGCCTTAATCTAGAAGATATCATAGCTTGTTATATCTTCTATTCTCTCTCCATATTTTTGCATCTCTGATGCATTACTAGAGGTTTTACTCTTTCGTGGAGACTTGGGATTGGATTGTTCTAGGCTTGGAGCCTTCTAGTGATTTTTGTGAGTGGATTCCATTCTAAGGTTACTTGGTATTGATATTTGTGATCCTCATCAGAGTCAAATGTCCTCGGATCACTCTTGCTAGTTGGGCGGCTTACGCCCTTGGGAGTGGGATGGCTGCCTGGGTAGCCTTGATATATGAGACCCTCTTCGGAGTATACATCCCCCTAACCACTCTTGCTAGCTAGGCTAGGAATGGACTGGCTGGCTGAGCGACCTAGATTGATTTTCACTATTGCTAGCTAGACTAGGAGTTGACTGGATTATCGGATATTATGGTTACTTGGGTTGGGAGCATGACCTTCATTTATTGGCTTGGATCTGTGTTACTCATCGCTCACTATACTTAGCTATTATGTGTACCTATCGGGTTTATGGGGTCCATGCGGATTTTTTAAAAACTTGTGCACGAGTGTACCTTCTACGGTACATGGGTCTGATGTACCATGAATTTATGGTACTTATCATGCTTTATACATGGACTTTTATGTGTTTCTTAAGCATTTGTTAGTAAATGTGATGGTAATTTTCTTGTGTTTTGCAAGGAAATAGGTTTTGGACATGTCGGGATGAAAAAGGTTGGAACAACAACTTTTTGAAGTTTTGACGACTCAACCTACGAGTCATAGACTTTTCTACAATTCATAGGGATGAGTCACGGACTGAAGCTATGAATTTTGGAGCTAAGTATAAAACAACGAGACTAAATTATGAGTCGTATGAACATTTATGAGCCGTAGGCATGAGTCTAGAAATGATCAAAAATTTTGAACTTTAGTATTTGAATTACAAGAAGCCAAGATAGGTCATGCAGTTTGAGAATTTTTTGAGGTGTTTTTATGTACTTTTCTTGATTTTAATATCTTACGGACAATACGAAGAAAAATTAAAGTTTTTGTTATTTTTCAGACAGTTACAAAAAATAGAAAAGTTTTGTACATTTTTTCGTTTTGATATTCTAAGGTCATTGGTTAAGTTTGAGAATTTTTTGAGGTTTTTTGATGTACTTTTCTTCATTTTTATATCTGTCCAACGTTTACGAGGAGAAATTATTTTTGTAGACACGTAATTTTTTACCGAACTTAAAGTTTTACACCATTTTTAGTCCTTGAATATTTCTTCTAAGTCTACATTAAATATTTTATTTTTCATCGTATTTTTGTAAGTTTATATTTAAAAGATTTTAAAACAACAAAAATAGAATCACGTTTTTAGGTAAAGTTTTAATTTTAGTTATTTAAAAAGAAAAGAAAAAGTTACGAAAAATATATGTTTTCTGTTAATTTAAATTTTAATAAATAAATTATTGTTTCTTAACTGTATTTTTAGGTTAGCTATTTAATATTTATATTTTTTATTGTTTAAAACAAAAACTAATTAATTTTATCATTAAACATTAAATAATTTATTTATATTTCTTAAAAAAAATCTGCACTTAAAACTATTTATTTATCACCCCCGTTACCCTCTTAATTAACCCCACTACCCCTATACTACACCTCACTCTCACCCCACAAACCCACATCATCAAGACTACCCCACAACTCCCTCACATCTCACCACTATACTACACCACTGCATCCATACACACGTACTACACCCTACACGTACCACACACCCTATATATATTAACATACAACACAACAACACAGGAAGGAGAAGACAGCAACACAAACGTACAGAAAAAAAGAAACAAGAAAAAACACAATCTGCACATACAAAAAAAAACAGAAAGAGGGGGAAAAAAAGCACATTTCTACTATTATACATTCACCCAAAAAACACAACACACACGAGAAAAAAAATTCAGAAAACACACATCCTTGTTTTGTTCTTCTTTTAAAATATTCACCAATACATTCACATCTTTTCTTCCTTATCCATTTTTTTTATATCACCACAAACACATATACCATCACAAACAACTTACAAAAAGTTTGTGGGTGTTCTAATCGAGCTTCGGTTAAGATTTTACGGTTTTCAACTTTACCTTATCTCTTTATTTAATTTATTCATGGAATTTGATGTAGTTTTATGACAAGTTTTATTATATTTTGTTTCATTCATGAATTTTATTGAACTGATTCATTTGTTAGTTGTTATATCTCTACTTCATGAATGAAGATAGCTTTAATTGATGATTTTGTTTTTTATTATTTACTTTTTTTTTGTTAGTTGTGATCTCTTAAAAATGAACGGGTCATAACATTATTCTTTTCTTGATTTTGATGCTAATAATGATAAAGTAGGTATAGTTAGGCAAAAAATAAATATATAACTAAATTATTGTTGTTTTATTTTATCAACCAAAAAAATTGGTTTTACTTTTTTACAAGTCGTTATTGTTTTGTTTGATTAGAAAATGTATACTTAATTTTGATGTTAATTTTAAGAGTAATAAAAATATTAAAATATAAAATAAAAAGATATGAATATGATCCAAAGTTTTATCCTAGAATTTTAGTATTTTATTTTATTTGATTTTTCTATATAAAGACCAAGTATTTTTTCTTTTAACATTAGACAAACTTTTAGGTACGTTAAAATTATTTGTTTCGATTAGGAATGCAGTTGCGCATCTTTTTTGAGACATAAAAAATCAAGGATGCAGTGATGCACCTTGTCCAATAATATAATTAAATTTTATTAATCTAAAGTAGAGACTTATAGGAAAAAAATAGATTATTAGGTGTGATGCAAATAAAACAGTTATGTCTCCAAATGTCAAGATCGAGAATGCAGTTATGCATCCGGTTTAAGACTAATAAAAATTCAACAATTAAAAAATAAGCAAACCATGGCGTATAGACACAAATTATCCAAAAACATATCAAGATAAGTTTAAGTCAATAAAAGCGATTGTGCTAGAACCACGGGACTCGAGGGATGCCTAATACCTTCCCCTCGATCAACAGAATTCCTTACCCAAATTTTTGGTTCGCAGACAAATATAAATAGTGATTTTCCTTTTGATTAGGGATTAAACAAAATGGTGACTTGGAACACCATAACTCAATTCCAAGTGGCGACTCTGAAAGAATAAAATAATCCCTAATCAATAACATCACTTAAATTGGAAAAACTCTTCCGCCATGCGCGAAAAGGGGTGTGACATATCTGGCGACTCTGCTGGGGACTAACCAAAATTCGAGCTTTGTTATATTGACTTTTACTTGATTTTATTATTTTATTTATTGGATATATTGTGCTTAATGTGCTACTTGCTGCTCATTTATTGCTTTTTATATTTATATTGTTGAACTATACTAAAAAAAATTCCCTCACGCACACCTTATGAGTCTTGGAATACACATAACACACGTTCACAGGAATGCAGTTATGCATCCTATTTTCCCTTGAGATAAAGCTGGAGTGTCTTGACACCCAGTGAAAGATATTTAGTCACATATGTTCGATGGGGTTGGACCAGCAATGAAGTCGGAATAGCGCTGCTACCGATAAGTTGCCCCTCCCTGGCTCGAGTTGTCCACTCGGATAAGCCAGTCTAGATACCTATCTTTTTCAGGTTTGAACCTAGTAAAACTAGAATATAGACATGGTTATCCCTAGAAGACTCCGATTATTTGCATCATTTTCATGTGACTTAGTGAGCCTCAAAATAAGAGTTGGGTCCGTCTCTCTTACTTGACCACTTAGCTCATTTTATGTGGTACATGAATATGTATTTATTTAGAAAGTCTCTATAAGTTGATGCATTTAGTGTGATTAATACAATGATTTTTTTTTATCTTTTGATCTTATAAAAAAAAAAAAAAAAAAGAAGGAGAAAACACGAAAATATTTCTTCTTTTCAAAGTAATTATGCATTTCTTTAAATAAAATAAAAAATTTACATTACTTAATGAAAAGAATAATAATATTTTTATTTAGATTTTTTTTTCATAAAGTTTGTAAAAAGAAAATTCAAAATATTTTACTTTCATAATACTTTGAAATATTGCATTTGTCAAAAAAAAAATTAATATCTTAAAAGTTTTTTTACTGTCCCATCTGGACAAACTACGCACACCTGATTCTCATCTCAATGAGATACGTAGGCAACCCTCTCTTTGGGTTTGGTGATCTTTTTTCAAAAAATAAAAATAAAAACCCCTTTTTGTTTTCAAAAATAAAAAAAATGAAAAAATAAGAAGCTTTAATCTTTATCAAAAACAAGTTTTTCTTAATTTTCTTTTAACAATTCAAAAGAAAACTAAAGGATTTTATCTCAAAGCTCTAAAAAAATAACATAGTTATTGAGTTTTAGAAAAAATATGCAATGATCTTATTCATGTTCTCAAGCATGTTATAGATTTGATCAATGCATTATCAAATAATTTTTATTTACTTATTTATTTTTATTTTTTAAAAAAAACTAATAATTAATAAATGTCAAACCCTAACAAGCATTATTATCCTTGCACAGTTAAATTAAGGTGATTGGCTTATCGTTAAGCTGCCATCTCATCCCTACAATACAAGATCGAAAGGCAAAATAAAATGACTCACAAAGACGGAAATGAGACAGATAATGATGAGGTCCAAAACCAGATGATTTCACAAGAAACAGTGTCAACAGAAGAGGTAAGGATATTAAGACAGCAAATGGCGGAGATGTATGAAGCTTGGATGAGTGGACAAGCTCCACCGTCTTCAATCCGTGACTATCTAAATACAAATATGTCACCCCCTGTCCAAGTATCGATAAGTGATCCAATTTATCCACCTGGATTCGGTCCTTATGCTTACGCATCCAACGTAGCTGAAACTTCTACGGTGCGCCGTTTGAGTATACACATGATGAGTAATTCACTTTTCGTGCCAACTGCGCCGACTAATAGTGTCTCGCAGCCTATAATGGAGCTAAAATCCAACAATGATCCTCCACCTAAAGTTCAATATGATCTAGATTATACCCCTAAAATGACTTTTAAAATTTCAAGCTCTTACCCTCACACTTATCTGTATAGTTCTCCTGTTGAAGCTGAAAAAACTGTTACGAATGAGGAACATGATGAAATGGCTAGAAAAATGAAGAGTTTGGAACAGAGTGTAAGAGATATGCAAGGATTGGGAGGTCACAAAAGTGTCTCATTCAATGATTTGTGCATGTTTCCCCATGTTCATCTACCCATCGATTTTAAAACTCCAAAGTTTGAGAAATATGATGGACATGGAGATCATGTAGCTCATTTAAAGAGATATTATAATCAACTGAGAGGGGCTGGAAGCAAAGAAGAATTGCTCATTGCTTATTTTGGAGAAAGTTTGATGGGAATTGCCTCAGAATGGTTCATAGATCAAGATACTTCTAACTGGCATACATGGGATGATTTGGCTCGATGTTTTGTTCAACAATTTCAATATAACATTGACATAGTCCCAGATCGTACTTCACTTGCCAACATGAGAAAAAAGAGTACCAAAATTTTTTGTGAATATGCTATTAGGTGGAGGGAGCAAGCTGCTAGGGTTAAGCCGCCAATGAAAGAGTCTGAAATGATTGATGTTTTCCTCCAAGCGCAAGAACTAGACTACTTTCATTATTTACTTTCCATTGTTGGAAAAACATTCACCGAAGTTATTAAGATTGGTGAAATGATGGAAAATGGCATCAAGTCTGGAAAAATTGTAAGTCAAGTTGCCTTGAAAGCCACAACACAGGTGATTAGAAATGGATCAGGAAATCTTGGGGGAAAGAAAATGAAGGAGGATGTAGCGAATGTTGTGTCAGGCACACAAAAAAGTCCAAGGGGTTCACTTTATCAATCTGCACCACCTCAATTCCATCACTATCCCCCTATGCAAGACATACAACATTTTATTGTTCCACCTCAATATGCGGTCTATAATGCACAACAATATGCATACCCACCAAACTATCCTCAATAGTGAGTGCCAACATATCAAAATGTTCACCCTTCTTCTCAAATTTTTGAGCACCTTATAATCTCCGTCCGACACAGGGATTTGAAGGAGGTCAAAGGCCTAGAAATACTTTCACACCAATTGGAGAGTCTTACACAAGTTTATTTAATATGTTGAAACATTTGAAGATGATAGAGTCGATTCCTCAAAATTATGTGGATCCATATACAAAGGGTTTCAATTCTACAGCATGATGTGCATACCATTTTGATGCTCCAGGGCATAGTATTGAAGATTGTCGTAATTTTAAAAAAAAAAGTGGAAGAGATGATTCAAACAAAGATGATTGTGGTTCAAAATGATGACCCCCCAAATATTACTAAGAATCCTCTATCGGCGCATAGTGATGTTCACTTTATCGAGATGATATGTGATGACAAAGAATATGAAAATTCTGAAGAAAAGACAATTGAAATTAGTGGAGCTTTTACGAAGGTTAACGTGCAAAGCAGTGGCTAAGAAGTTCAACTTGGTGATTGAGAGACTCTTCTTTTCTCTAAAAAGAGTGTATAGATAATTTATTTTGTCATCCTTTCTGCATATTATTTCTGCTATGCAATTCATTTTTATTTTTAAGTAAGTCAAACATTTCTATCATTTCTCTATGTGTTTGTTTGTTGAGTCTTGTCGTAGTTTGGGTTATTGTAGAGTTGTGACCTAACTTTAGTTTGTTGTCTTGTGATCAAATTTTTTTTTATCTTAATATAATCTTTATTAAGTGTCACTTTGATTCGTTCTATTTGGCTTTTCACTTTTACATCTCTTTTCAATTCAATGCAAGAGAATTTGGTCAGATCTTAAGATTATATCTAGTCATGGAATGAATACACCAAAGAAAAAAAAGAAAGAAATACATTCGAGGAAATGAATAAAAGACTTAGACACCTTGATACGTCCTTTAGTATTGAAAATTCTTAAAAGAATAAATTTTATTTAAATTGACACATGTCATTTGTTGTTAAGAAGGTATTACTCAAATAGAGATTTCAAGCTGACAAATATGGAACAAAAATGATAAGCATATCCATCAATACATACGTTGCAAAGAGATAATGTATGATTTTCACTTCACATCTTAAAGGGCATGCTTGTATTTGGCATTTGTAATAATTGATATGACGAATGCATTTCATTCTACTATTCAAACATCGTGTAATTCTTTGCTACCCCTTTTGAGCCTTAGTTTTATTTTCTTTCATATCCCTCTTTTGGAATCAAAATACAGTCAAAAAACAAAGAAAAAAAAAGAATCACAAATTCAAAAAAAAAAAAAAGTCACAAAAAAAAGTGGAAAAAAAAAGTTGGAAAATCAATAACAACAAAAGAACAAATTTCATGAACTACGTTCGACCTGATTCTTGCTTTGACAAAATAAGTAGGCAGCCTTATTTTGAGGTTCGGTCCAAGCAAGAAAAAAATCTAGAAAGTCCTCATCACAAAAACTGGGGCAAAAATAATAATAATAATTATTATTATTATTATTATTTTATTTTATTATATTTTTTGTAAAAAATAGTCGATTTTAAAAGTTGTAAGTCTTAACCCTGTTACGCAGTATCATTGAGCTTTCATGCCAATCCTTTCTTTTTAACCCTGTCCAAAAGCCACGTTACAATCCAAATAAAGACCTTCTGATCAATTTTTAACAATGACAAGTCAAGCAAGCTTTCAGTGTTGATTATATGAGGAAAAATGTCATGTCACTCGCATAAAGAGTGAAAATGAGGGAATCTTATTGAGGAAAATCCTCGAAAGCCCTATAGATCATTTGGGTTGAGAGAAATAAAAAATGAGAGAGTCTTATTGGTGAAAATCCTTAGGTGACCGTAAGACGATAGTGAGTGAGAGATAAAAAAGAAGAAGAGATTTGTTAGTGAAAACCTTTCGAGGCACCACCAGTCAGGTGTTAGTCATAAATCTAGTGCAAAAGTTAGATTATAGAAGTCTGACTTCAAAGTTGAAAGTTTGACAAAGATGAAGTTTAGATTGGTTGGACAGACCAGACCATTTAATCCAAAATGCATGTCATGATCATTAGAATTGACCACCACTATCAATGGAGTCCATTTATTTTATTTTTCTTCTTCTTAAAAGGATCAAATATTATTTCTTCTTATTTTGCGTCTCGCTCAATTCGATCTTGAGACAGTCTTCATTAAGCAAGCAGAAAATGATTTCGAAATTGCTACCATCTCTTCAATTGCACAAAACAAAGTTTGATTAGCCCATCAATCATGACATGATTCAAGAAATAGTGATATGCATAGTAACTTATCAGCAATTAACAATTTTTGAATACAAGGTTCAATTATTGTTGGAGGGTGGAAACAATATAACAAATTTGAAGTTGGAAGTTCTGAACAACTAGTGATATTTTCACAAGGTAAGCTGCTAGCAAACGAAAGCAGTCAATCTTAAGCTAAAATTAGCTTCAAACATGGCAACGACAGGAGCAACTATCCTCAAAGTCAATGCCACAAATCGACCACCATTAAAAAGAAAATTCATAAATTTTCTTTTGTTTCTTTTCTTAAACAAGGAAATGTTCTTTACATAAAATATATCTTGAAGACTCAAATTTGTTAGTATTATTGCAAGAAAAAAAAAATTACATGCATTGTTTCTCCTATGATAAACATTTCCTAGGCTGAGACATTTATTTCTCATTTATTTTCTCAATCGTGACATGATTCAAGAAATAGTGATATGCATAGTAACTTGTCAGCAATTGATAATTTTTGAATACAAGGTTCAATTATTGTTGTAGGGTGGAAACAATATAACAAATTTGAAGTTGGAAGTTCTGAACAACTAGAGATATTTTCAAGATTATCAAGGTGAGCTGCTAACAAACGAAAGCAGTCAATCTTGAGCTAAAATTAGCTTCAAACATGGCAACAACAGGAGCAACTATCCTCAAAGTCAATGCCACAAATCAACCACCATTAAAAAAAAATCATAATTTTTCTTTTGTTTCTTTTCTAAAACAGGGAAATGTTCCTTACATAAAAGATATCTTGAAGACTCAAATTTGTTAGTATTATTGCAAGAAAAATAAAAAATAAAAAATTACATGCATTGTTTCTCCTATGATAAACATTTCCTAGGCTGAGACATTTATTTCTCATTTTTATCCTAGAATAAGCATTTCTTAGGCGGAGACCGTTATTATTATTTTTCTTCTTTCTCTCCTATGATAAACATTTTCTAGTGTGAGACAATTATTTTCATTTTTTTTTACTAGGATAAACATTTCTTAATATAATATATTTAAAAATTAAAAAAAAAAAGAAAAAAAAAAGATAAAATGTTATGGTGATTGTATTTGATGATTTAGATTAGCAGGACCCTCCTACATAATGGGATTTAGATTAGCAGGACCCTCCTACATAATGGGATTTAGCTTAGCAGGACCCTCCTACATAATGAGATTTAGGTTAGCATGACCCTCCTACATAATGAGATTTAGATTAGCGGGACCCTCCTACATAATGGGATTAGCAGGACCCTCCTACACAATGGGATCTAGATTAGCAGGACCCTCCTACATAATGGGATTAGCAGGACCCTCCTACATAATGGGATTAGCAGGACCCTCCTACATAATGGGATTAGCAGGATCCTCCTACATAATGGGATTTAGATTAGCAGGACCCTCCTACACAATGGAATTTAGTTTAGCAGGACCCTCCTACATAATGGGATTATCAGGACCCTCCTACATAATGGGATTTAGTTATTTTCTTCTAGGATAAACACTTCCTAGTCTGAGATTGTTATTTTTCATTTTTCTCCTAGGATAAACACTTCCTAGTTTGAGTTTATTTTTGAAAATTTACATTTGCTAATAACTCACAAAAATTTTCCAGTGAAAACTGGGGCAAATTTTTTGTTTATTTCTTTTGTTTGTGATGGTTTTCAGGTTTCTTCAAGCGAAACATGGATTTGAAATTCAG
>JAJOOS010008574.1:0-23527 GCA_029582725.1 Solanum chiquidenum
AAAAAGAATATCATAAATAAAAAATTGTCTCTGTTATAATTTCCTGTTACATAGACAATTAATTTTTTTGAGGAACATATCCAATTATAATAGGGTATGTGGATATTTGATTCTTGTAGCGAAGGCAAATTTCTGCGGGATAATATATACTTCAAACATGATAATTATATACATATATAATAAGTAGCATGTTAATAAAGGAATATAATTTCTCCAATTATAGACAATCAGTTTATACTAAGTTATAACAAGAAGATATTATACTATACCCTGAGAATATTTTGCATTATTGGGAAATAGAAATCTTACGTTGAATCCCTTAGAAATACAAATTAATACATAAATATAACTATTGTCCAGTCAATTATTTACCAATTATATAGTTGGTCTTTTATCAAATAAATTCAACATTTTAATTAAGTAGACATTCTCTTGCATGTGCACGTATCTTATAATAATTGATACAACTGATTATTATTCAACTCCAATATCATGTAATTAACTCAACCAATTAACTAACAAATTTTACTTAATTCATATTGCTGTCTTTTAAAAAAATAAATGCAATCTTTAATTTGGGTAGTTAAGAACTAAAACATGTTAGTTGACGTACGTTTATTCATGTCGGTTGCAACTAAAATGTCGAATTGACCATCCTCTCGTTACAAGTGGTAAAATGTTTTGTTACATTAAAAAATTTAATCAGGGAAAATCTAAAGTTAAAATTACGAGTTCAATAGAATTCAATATAATTGTATTTTAGAATGAATTCATTTAATATACATAAACTTGTTATCTGAATCCTAGTAAGGAAAAAAGGATTATTATAATGCGTAGAAAATCATTAATTTAAAATCTTAAATTTACTTTCATGTATTTATACATAGCGGGAAATTGAAGCCTATAGTACAATCTTCTCTAAAAGTTTAAGTACTTTAGAGTTATATATATATATATATATATCTTCAACATTATCCCTCATTGCTTATATGGTTTTCTTCTTTCAACTCAATAATGTGTGGAATAGTTCTTAAATGAGTGGGGGAGATATGCAATAGATTTCAATTTTCATCTCCACCCTCCCTACTAACATACTTATTGAATTGTATAATTATCTCATCTAAAATGAGTGTAGGAGGGAGAGGGGAGAGTTAACTAATTAATCAAAATATATTTAATTTTCCCTATTTTAATTTTACATCACTCCGATATTATTCCTTATAAATTTGTGATAAATAAAAATCATTGGGAAGAAAAAAATAAAAAGTTTGAAGGCATAGGCCAATTGCTATTTACTATTATCTTCTGATTGATGACCAACTAATATAATCAAAATCATTTGATGAAATCTCCCAATCATTTTTGACAATTACCAATATAATCTGAATCATCTATTAAAGCCTCCAATTATTCTTACAGAAAGGAAATTCAATAAATATTGATCGAGGAACAAAATAATAAGACTTAGTTGCATTGTCCTTAGGATAATGTTACTCCCCAACCGAGCATATGTTTCCTTAATTAGGATTGGACAAGGAAATGAACCTACAAAGAGGACACCCCACACGTGATAAAGAGTTTGTCCCCAACATATTGACCCAATATATATTTTAGACAATCCATCCTATATATGTACCCTTGTTACACTCATAAATAAATTATTTCCCCACTCAAATGAAACATAAAATAGCAAAAACACAGCCTTAAGTGGACTCATATTGAGTAATATACAGCTAGCTAGCTAGCTACCCCTCTCTTTCCAATTTCAACTCACACTTTCCATCACTACATTTGAGTAATATATAATCTATTATTATATTGTCATTATTTTGAGGTCGTTATTGAAATTAATTTATAAATATCACAAAAAGGTCCATGGGTGCAATGGTTTTTGGTACAAGTATAGCCTAAAAAGGGTTAATCACAGTGGACGTTTTACTTATAGTAATTGAAGTGTGTAAAAAAAACTTAAGATGTAATTAGAGTTCTTAAAAAATAATACTTTTTGATCGGTTTTAATTTGTTTGACTTGATTCAAAGTATAAATAGTCAAACTAACATATGTTTGATGTTTATTCGGACATACAATCTTCATATATTTTAAAATAAAATTTACATATTTAAGAACTATGTATGAACGTATATAAAAATTAAAGTGATATTTATATTAACATAACTTAGAATCCAATCCCAATCTAAATAGAGAAGATAAGCTATATATTTATAATAAAGTCACGTATAGTAAGAAGATCACCAACATAAAGAGTTGTATTTTTACACACTTAATATTGTTTTATAACCTTCTTCAAAAAGTAGTAAAAATCACAATTTACAATTCAAAATATATCAAAAGTTTTTGACAAAATCATGATTAAAGAAAACAATCATGGAGTGTCATCGAAATAGAAATCATACAAATAAATTGAAACGGGGAGAATAAGTAAATTGTAGTGATAGGTCCACATAATTTGCCAATTGCCATGCATTCAAAATCAAGCAAGTTACTGGTTTCCGTGCGTTCCGCTCTACCATTTAATTATAAGTGAAACTTTGTGGCACACAATTAAACTTTGGGGTACAAATATTTATTTTATTCATTCATGAAGCTTCTAGCTAGGTAGAAAAATCAAACGTAAATAAATCAGTAAAACATTTCATTTTCACTGAATAATGCAACATTGTCCATATGTGCATTATTAATATGCGTTTGTAGAAGACTCATGATGAACAAGTGTATTGGTACGTAAAAATGCACGCATAATAGTAATTTGTACGTCAAGCAGATTTATTATAAGTTGTCTGATGCATTATTGTCCGTTCAAAAATTTGTGACTAATAATAACAAGGAAGAGTCCAGAAAAATATAATTATTTTGACCGATCGATCTATGGCCGGTGACATAATATATTTTTGTATTCAAATAAAAATATCTAAAAAAATTGTATAGTAAAAATACAATTTTAAGAACCACAGAAATCGAAGTGAACCGACACAACCACACCTATTATATACCCATTTCATTTCAATTTATTTGTCTTATTTGATTTGATACATAGTTTTAAAAAGTAAAAAGGACTTTTAAATCTTATAATCTTCAATTCAAGATATATAAATATACTCGTAAACATGTTTACGTGGAAAGTTAGAATTAAAAGAATTGTTAAGAAAATGAAAGAAACATTCTTTTTGAAATTAATGGAATAAAATAAAAAATAAAACAAACAAATTGAAACGAGAAAGTAATAAAACTCTTCTCACAAGTACATTAGCGTTGTTATCGACTATTTTTATGGCGGAGCGGCTATTTATGCCAATTTCCCAATAAGAAACTAATCAACTAGACTAGCAGCCAAATTGGGCTTGAGGTTGAGAGCTGAAAGAATCAGGTGGGCCTAAGTAAAATGGGCCAAGGCCCAGTACGGCCACAAATGATTCAAATGGGCCATCTTAGTGTTTCCTCGAGGCTAAACTAGAAGATGAATTTGACGACAAACTAAACTCTAAATTGCAAAATGGGCCATCTTTGTGGTCTAAGCTGGACCTGACACCAGATGGGCCCATTGGGCCTCCCTGTCCTTGAAATTTTAAGGGAAAAATACCCAAAATTCCCTGAATGAATGCCCCCACCGTCTCAGAAAAACTTTTGAAATTTGTGGTCTAAAATGAGTGATAGATATTTGTGTGGCTAGAAATCATTCCATTAAGGGTAAAATTGATATTTTAAAGTTGAATTATTACTAAATATAGAAATGTGTGATTCTTTATGGACTGACTAAAAAGAAAAGTAAGTGGTATACATTGGGACAGATGGAGTAATATTTTGGAGTAATGATAAACTTATCAAAAAGAAAAACTCAGGTTCTACCTATGATTTATTTATTTGATATAACCGATCTTAACTTATTTGAGTTTGAGGCGTAATTGTTTAGAAACAAGAATATTCTTGCACCTTGCTCAAATTAAGCAGTGCTTATGAAGCAATGATATGACAAAAAAGTAGACATTAGGTGATAGCAATTAGTAGGAAATAAAGAAGGATAAAGAGAAGAAAAATCCTCTGTTGTTGTAATTGAATTGCAATGCTTCTGCTAAAAGAGTTGATCTTCTGTATTCAGTTCTTCTAGATTCATATGCAGTTTGGAGCCAAATGACTCGAGAAATGAAAACAGTTTCTCATGTAAAGGATCACAAGTACTGAGAAATTGGTAGGGTCATTCAAAACACCAGGATGCTCAAAGAAGGTCATGGACTAAGGACTTCTTGAGGTAACTGTTCAACTTGGCCTTCGAATCTGCAAAACGCTGCATGATCTTTTCATTTTCATAATGAACAATGCCAAGCTCAACCTCTTTTTTGTGGATTCTTTATTGCAAAGTGGCCAACTCTTCCTTCAATCCTTCCAGTTCTTTCTTGTGCGTCTCCATTGCTACAAGGTTCCTGGTTTTTGCCTCATTTAATATGCAACTGTCCTGGACAAGTTGCTTGGCCTGAGAGATATCATTCAGTCTTCGATGGAGCCACCCAACATCTACTTTGACAGACTCAAGATCTTTAACATCAGCAAGCATAGATAGGAGCTCTGTGGAAGTTATGCTTAGGAAATCTGTTGCCTCCAATTTGTTATATATGTCACAAACAAACTCCAGAAGTGATGAAGAAAAAGTCACTGAAGAGAAAGAGCTATTCATTGCAATATCTCCGTACTTAAGGAAGATTTTCTGGAGGATGGGTGCTGCTTCCTCCTTAACTCTATACCCATCCACCATGACTGATAGGTGACCAGGTTTTGATTCAACCTTATCAGCATAAGAAGAATAGTCAGTCATCAGTGCAGCTACCCTTGTGAAGTTGAGACTCATGGATTTTGTTGGAAGGGGGTCACTTCTGGTTTCCGGTTTTGTTGCCTTAGCATTTGACACCACATCAGTCTTCCTTAGTGTTGTGTTTTTCTCATCCACAACTTCAGGAAAAGAAGGAGCTGTTTGAGTGTGTTGCCCCGGTTTCTGATCTTCCACATCTAAGACGCCACGGTTAGTTAGAACAGACTGATGTTTATGCCCTGCATGTGCGGACTCAACCACCCTCCCTTTTGTTGGAAATGCACCAGTACTCTGGTCACATTTGGTTTCCAGTTCTGTGGCATTAGCATTTAACACCACATCAGCCTTACTTACTATTGTATTTTTCTCATCCACAACTTCAGTGAAAGAAGGTGTTGTTTGAGTGTGTTGCCTTGATTTCCTATTTTCCACACCCATGACACCATGGTTAGTTAGAACAGAGTGATGGTTAAGTTGTGTGCGCGTGGAGCCATCAACCTTTTCTTTTGTTGCTGCAGAAATTCCAGTGGTAAGATGAGCAGGAGAGTCACAAATAGCACATGAAGGATACAACGACTGTAGAATAAGTAAGAAGCTGTTAATAAACTAAAAGTCCACATTGTAAGTCATTCTAACTTCATTAAAAAAGACTATTTTCTTGAATTTGTGTCCGAGCAACATAGGACAAAGCCGAAACTATTTTCTTGAATCTGTCCTTGGTTAGTACTGTGTACTCTTGTGTGGACTTCATAGACTCTCTTACTTGAAGAGTAATTCTACACATTTTGGCTGTATGAACCTGTCTATACATATGCCATCACATATTTAGCACCTTCTTGGTGCTACTATTAATGAAAGTTCACTCTTACTTATCAAGAGAGTTTGAAACAAAATTCAATAGAGTACCTTAACATGTCGAATTGAAGACGTTGGTGTTACAGTATTAGACTCACAGCGACCAAGTTATGCCCTTAAAGACATTCGAGTTTGATACCTGGGAGAGGAAGGTGACGTATCTGGTGGCGCAAATCCCTGTCAAAACAAATAGGTATAGGCAGCTAGTTGATGCAAGTCTATTTGTCTATGTAGGGGCTTAAAAAAACCAAATAAACCGACGAAGCATTTCAAAATGTCATGTAATCCAAGTGCTAGAATAATACTTTGATGAACAGCAAGCAATATAGCTCTAAAAGTCCAAACATATCTGTGTAGGCTTATGTACAGTACAAAATAGTTCGCAGCAAACATGCTAACGACAAACGAAATAAGACCACTTCATTACAGACAATGGCTTCTAATGATTAATCTTAAAACACCATTACCTGCCTATAGGAAAGAGCATATCCCTTCAAGAACACATACCTATTTTTTTTATTTATTGACAGAACATGAAGTTGCTTTGTCCTGATCCTCTCAAATCTTTATCCCTTCTCAACTATCAAAGCAGAGTGAATATATAACATTTCATCTTAAGTATTTTTGTAATAACCCACTAGCCAAACAGCATGTCTCCTCATATTCATTCTATAACTCTTGTAGCTCAGAATTTTTTTAAACAAAAGTCATTTGCATTAGCCCTACCACAAATCATCAAAATATACTTTCCTCTTCAGCACCTCTAAACATAGGCTAAAACATTTAAGATAATACAACATGCAATACAACCTTAACACAGCAAAGGAAAAAAAACCCACCAAGTGAGTGCAGTAAGCCCTTTGTTTTATTTTACTCTGAACAAAACAGAAAAAGAGAGGATATGATCACCAAAATGTAGAGCTGAAGTGTTTACCGGAGGCGGCGCTAGAGCTGAACCATCGTCTAGTTTGGGTTCTTGTTTCATCCTCAACACTCTTCCACTCCTTAGAGAAGCTACTGCTTCTTGCTGTTGAGATTCTTGAGAAGGGGTGGCACCTTCAACATTTGTATTTTTTGGGGTTTCATCTTTTCTTGTTCTCCCTCTCTTCCCCATTTTCTATCTTCAACACTGTTTTCTTCAAAGATGAAATCTTTTTTTTCTCTCTCTCTGTCACTCAACAAGAAGCTTCTGAGCTAGGAAAAATGATACTGCAGAGTACCCTGCCACTGAAAGAGAGTTTGTTAATTCTGCAGCCAAGAAAGATGTTACACGTGTCTATTGCTTGTAATCAGGACACGTGTCACTAATTTAATGTTTGCATTTGATAAAACGTTTGTAAAGGATGTGAAATTAAATGAAATGTTATAGCCATGCTCAAAATGTTTGTTTATATGGCGAATCAACTTTAAGCTCCTTATTATGAAATTTGCATGCAGTATTAATAAGTGTGACATGAGAAATATAAACTACTATGAGAATGATGGTGAATCTAGGTTTATGGGAGACACAACTTGTTAAAGAAATGTGGAAAAAGAAAACATGAATAATAATTCAAAGGTTGATAACATTTATTGATTATTTTGAGTAATCCTCCACAATTAGATGATTAGCAGGAAATAAATAAGGATAAGGAGAAAACCACTCAAGTAATTAACATTAGTTCTCTTAATTGAATTGCAATAAAGTTTCTACATCTCTGCTCATTCCATTCCGCAATAGCAAATAAAACTAGTCTATCTGATTCTGTTTCAGAGCTTCTGCAACTCATATGCAGTTAGGGGCCAATGATTCAATGGTTGAACATAACAATTTGTATATTATGGGATAACAGAACTAGTTAGGGATTAAAAATTAGTGAAAAAGATCATTCATATGGTCCTATCCAAGACAGAACAACTACAAACACCAGACTGCTCAGAGAAGGTCATGGACCAAGGACTTCTTCAGGAAACTGTTCACCTTGGACTTCAAAGCTGCAAAGTTCTGCATGATTTTTTCATTCTCAGAACGTGCAATGCCAAACTCATCCTCTTTCTTGTGGATTCTTTGTTGCAAAACGCGGCATGTTGCAATGCAAGCAGCCAACTCTTCCTTCAATTCTTCCAGTTCTTTCTTGTTTGTCTCCATCACTACAAGGTTCCTGGTTTTTGCCTCCTTCAGTTTGCAGCTGTCCTGTAGAAGTTGCTTGGCATGAGAGACATCATTTAACCTTTGACTGAGCCACCCAACATCTATTTTGGCAGCCTCAAGATCTCTAACTTCAGCAAGCATGGACTGAATCTCCTTGGAAGTTATACTTAAGAAATCTGTTTCCTCCAATTTCTTATAGATGTCGCAAACAAACTCCAAGAGTGATGAAGAGAAATTCACAGAAGAGAAAGAGCTATTCATTGCAATATCTCCGTACATAAGGAAGATCTTCTGGAGGACAGGTGCTGCTTCCTCCTTAACTCGATACCTATCCACCATGACTGACATCTGACCAGGTCTTGATTCAACCTCATCAGCATCAGAAG
Source organism: Solanum chiquidenum (assembly GCA_029582725.1). Classification (NCBI taxonomy): domain Eukaryota; kingdom Viridiplantae; phylum Streptophyta; class Magnoliopsida; order Solanales; family Solanaceae; genus Solanum; species Solanum chiquidenum. The sequence continues at coordinate 8,193 of JAJOOS010008574.1, forward strand.
GATAATCATTCATTAGTGCAGCTATCCTTGTGAGATTAAGACTCATGGATTTTGTTGGAAGCACGCCACTCTGGTTACTTCTGGTTTCCACTTCTGTGGCTTTAGCATTTAACACCATAACAGCCTTACTAACTGTTGCATTGTTCTCAACTACAACTTCAGGGAAAGGTGGTGTTTGAGCGTGTTGCCCTTGTTTCTGATTTTCCACACTCAAGACACCACAGTTAGTTAGAATAGATTGATGTTCAAGTTCTGCGGGCACAAAGTCATCAAGCGCTTCTTTTTTTGCTTTAGAAATTCCAGTAGTAAGATGAGCAGGTAAGTCAGAAGTAGCACATGAAGGATATGATGCCTGTAGAATAAGAAACGAAGTTTAGACTGTTAATAAATGAAAAGTATACATCATCATTCCAACTTCATTAAAAGGGACTGCAGAAAATGTTAAAACAATCTAAAGATTAAAGATAAACACTCTTTCTTAATTTAAGGAATCTCTGTGCATTGCGACATTGTTGCTGGGTGAAGTGCTGGAGATCAATTTTAATGCCATTTGACAAAAACGATGTAAGTTAATAGTCTCTGATTGATGGATGATTTTGGCTAATCTTACCTTCTTGTTTCTTAGAGTGATGAGTCAAATAATGTCCAAGTATGCTCTTGTTTTATCTTTTTCTTACTATGATACATATATCCCTTTCTTTATTCAAGAAATCTCTGTGCAATATTCTTAATGAGCAACATAATTTATGTTTTATGTGCATGCATCTCGAAAGTTACTCTGTCAACATATCCGTTTATGCTTGGCAGGTCTTCAGTTGCATTTGTTCCAAGTTAGTTTTGGGGACTGTAAAATGTAAATTTACTCCCTTCCTTTTACAGCATTAGTGCAAGGGAATAGTGGTTGTCACCGAAGTAACTGGCTTATGCCAACATTAAAGATAAATACACATCACCAACCTTAATTTACAGTCGTGCCAAAGTTATATACTCCAGCTTTGGCATGTCAGAAACTGAACTATATTTCTCTATCTTCCATAATAATTTCAGAAGGAATATGTTTGACTAGGAAACTGACGAGTGGTACAGTTACTGTGCAGTTTAACAAAGTTAATAATGGATGAAAATAACAATGATTGCTGCAGAAGGGTCCCAAGCAATGATAACATCTTTTCAGTTAAAACATGTTATTACTCTATTCAAATTAATGGAGGAAGAACAAATCTCAATGGAAGATGATCTGGAGAGGGTAAAACGGAGTTAAGAAAAACTCTTGTTTATTAACAATGAACAATAATGACAGTATCCAAAGCACCTTTCGGGGCAGCATGCTTCAATGGATAGCCTCTCATAAGGCTTTTCTTACTCATGATAATATGCAGAAGAAAGCAATCAAGCTGCCATATGTAATTATGTTTGGGAAATATGATTTCTATTTCTAAGCATATCAGGAGTGAAATGGACTATGCCAGAATCAGTTAAAGCAGTTTCAGTTAGCTGGCAAGGATAGAAAGTTGAAAACGGAGGAAAGAACCTTGGGAGATCATTCCAACTAGTATTTTTTTTGGATAATCTGGACTCCAGATTCTGGACGGTGATACACAAGTGTACACACCACAAATATTTTATGTTTTATGTTTAGTTGTTTACAGATATTGAATCTTTGGTTCAATATGTCCTTGGATAGTGGTGTGTACACCTATGTATGACCTCTCTATGTTGAGAAGTGTTCTGTAAATTATTGACTGTACATATTTTGCACCTTCTGGGTGCTACTATTAATGAAATTTCACTCTTTCATCAATGGAGTTTGAAAAGAGATTCATTGGAGTACCTCAACATGTCGAATTGGAGACCTTGGTGTTGTAGTAATAGACTCACGCCGACCAAGGATTGCCCTCAAAGACTTACGAGTTTGATACCTGGGATGGGAAGGTGAAGCATCCGATGGCACAAAACCCTGTCAAAACAAAAAGGATATGCAGCTAGCTGAAGAAAAATCTATTTGTCTAGATAGTGGCTTAGGAAAACCAAATAAGCAGCTTTGTAGTAAGCGAAATTGACCTGAACAAACAGAATATGTAGGCTCCTGTACACTACAGAATAGTTCAGAACAAACATGCTAACAAAAACGAAATAAGGGTGCAAATATCTTTTGCATTACAGAAAATGACTTCCAATGATAAGTCTTACAACATCATTACCTGCCTATAGGAAAGAGCATATCCCTTCAAGAACATACAACTATATTTTTTTACCAATTGACAGAACATAAACTAAAACATGATGAATTCAGGTTGCTTTTTCCTGTTCCTCTCAAATTCCTCCCCCCCACCTCACCCTTCTCAACTACCAAAAGCAGTGAATATTTTATCTTGTGCAATCAGAATATCATGCTTATTTGAGCATTTATGTAATGACCCACTGGTCAAAACTCACCTGAAACCTTTATCCCCTAACAAACAACATGTCTTATATCCATTCTCTAACTTTCGCAGTTCAGAATTTTTTTGAACAGGTTTTGCAATTTTAGCCCATATCACTCTACTACAAAGCATATATCTTTAACACATTTAAGATAAAAGTAACATGCAATACAATCTTAACACAGCAAAATAAGAAAAAAAATGATTGTTAAGAAAACGAGAAGAAAGAAAACAAGCGAGTGAAGCAAAAAAGAAAAAAAGAAACGATCTTCAAGTTTATAGGGTTTAGAGATCACAAGCCCCTTCAGCCCTTCTTTTTCATTTTTTCTCTGAACCAACAACAAAAAAATATGATCACAAAAATGCAGAGGTGAAGAGTTTACTGGAGGTGGCAATAGAAGAGCTTGTTGGGGTTCTTGTTTCATCCTCAACACTCTTCTACTCCTTCGAGAAGCCACTGCTTCTTGCTGTTGTTGAGATTCTTGAAAAGGGGTGGCTCCTTCAACACTTGTATCTTTTTGTGCTTCATCTTTTCTTGGTCTCCTTCTCTTCCCCATTTTCTATTCAAATATGAAATCTTTTTCTCTCTCACACACGCAACAAGCAGCTACTGAGCTTGCTAAAAAAGGATTCTGCAGAGTACTCACCTCTGCAGGAGCATTCTGCAGCCAAGAAATATGTTACACGTGTCTATAAAACAATTGTCCTTCCAGTGTCATTGATTTTGCCTCCACTTTTATTCCCAAAATTGCACAACACAGTTTTCAAAAACATTTGTCATTATGATATGGTCTTTAATACCAAAATGTTGTAGAGATGTTGAGAAATTTGTTTATATCAGTGGTCTATCTTAAGCTCCTTGTGAATTTGCATGGCACAGGTTTTTTTTAGAACATAATCAAATGAATAACGAAAGTGTATTGAAAACAGTTTCTTTACCCCCACAGACTTCACCTTTAAGACTATACCGAAAATATTGTTGTTATCAAATAGACAACCAACTATTATGACCAAAAGCTAATCTATCGAAACTAAACTTGTATAGTAATATCTCTATCTCCAGTTTAAAAGTAATTAAATAACATCTTTTTTTTTCATTTACAAAAGGAAATAAGACGCACAAAACTAACGAAAAAAGAATTTATTTTAAAGTGTCTTGCAGTCGACCTCCTACCTCAGATATGCTACAGCTTATCTTGCCCTTCTATTCAGAGTTTCAGACAATAAAAAAGTTCACAAGATAAACAATCACACACACAATCTCCAAATGATTATTCGTCAAATAAGCTTTCTAAAAGAAAAGATCATATATCCACCTGGACCAACGTTCTAATTTTCAGTCTAGCCATCACTCAATTCTCAAGTATGGGAAAAAACAGTTTTCAGAGGGGGGGGGGGGGGATTTTTAGTAAATTTCTAGAACTGAATAATAAATATCATCCTCTATCATAAGAAATGCATCACTGCAGCCGTATGAGTTTATCATTTTCTCTGAATACTATGGCAAAATTTCTTTCACATAAAACAACATTTATACATAAAAGAAAAATGGAGAACTAAATGAAAAAAATACAACATGCACTTTAAGTCATCCTTTTCTATGCTGACGGAATGAAGGATCCGACTACTTAAATAGACTTCCAAGAGCTCAAACTTCAAATCTGAAAGTTGTTGAAAATGCTTCGCGCCAAGCCACAAACTCTCTCCTGGTATTTGACCTGACCCTTGGCAAGACAAGAGTGTACTGCTATCTTCATGTCAATGATAATCAGATCAAATCAGGGGTGGAGAACCAATCCAGAAGCAACAAGAACCCTCATAGAGCTGAAAAATTCCTTTAGAACCATCCTAATGTTGTCAAGTGTATACTCTAGAAGCTCGATATAGTTCCACTTAGCTTCTCCAGCACTCTTCCAGAGAGATTACACTTCAGCTCAAAGTGTACAATTAAATTTGTAGATCCTTAAGCGCATTTAGTTTCTCTAATCTCCCATTTGATGAAAGAGAAGAATCTTCACCAGTATTTAGGCCTACAGCTCCATTTGCAGGGGATTTCTGTATCTGAATGTTAGCTGAACTTTGAATACCTCCAAAGTAAGTCGAGTACACAAAGTACTCAGCACAGCGAACTTTCCATCCTACAACAATGTCTCAAAAACATCACTACCCATAGAATCGCCAAATATCATGTAAGTTTGTCACTGATGTATTTGACAGAAAAGGATCATCTCATACATAACATAGACAAAATAATATATCCACCAGCCACCCAAATCAACAGAAAAGGAATGGATACATGAAAAAAAGAACAGGCTACAATAGCAATATACCAGAACCAGAGTCAAACAATGCATGCAGTTAACTTCAGGCCAAGGGAAGACTTAAGATGTACAATATGAAAAGACAGAAGGATGTGTGCAATGGTAAAGAACTTACTGGATGCAGCATCATGGTCAACCAGAGTTGTCTCGAGGAGTTTGTGAACTGTAATGCAGTCGTTCAATTTCCATGACCTGACAGTTCCTTGTCCTCTGTCCCTAATTTGGAGAAAAGTAAAATCAGAGGCGATTTATTACTATTTTGCAAATATAACGAAATATTATCAGCTATGTAATGAGAATACAAATTAATGCGATGAAAACAGGATCATACATAGAAACAAGATCATTAACAGAGTCTTCAATTAATTTGACAGCCTCGGCCTTCTTGTTTGGTTCCAGAACATGTAGCAACTCAGCCACAGCAGCCCTATGCATCAATGATTCTGCAAACACCACACAATGAGAAATCATGTTTTCTTCAAGAATGAGAGGAGTAACGATGCAAAATAAACTAATAAAAGTATGTTACTGTTAGACACTGACCTTTATGTTTCTCAAGAAAAGTGTTGTTTGCCTCAATGAGAGATTTACCATGCAACTGGCTGGAAAGGTCAATTAGAAACATACAGAAACCTTAGTATAATTACAATCAATAACATCATACAATAAGATCCACAATCCCAACTAGTTGGAGTTTTTGTGAATTCCCAAATCAATGGAAGTACTATGACTGGTAGAGTATCAACACTGATAGCATTTAAACATAAGATACATAGCGAAAAGAGAAGTGCATTCAAGATGACCTAAAGGCAGGTCGCTCTGCTTCCAAGACACCCCAGATGAGCTTTTCAGTATCAGTTACTGGAGTAGGCAAGGAGTCAACTTTATGGAAGAACTTCATCTGCAAGAGATCATAGTCCATATGAGAGAGAAGCAAATATGACTACTTCGAGAAATAGAGCATGACGCGTTTATAAAACAATAGTATCACTGGAAGTATTGATGCCGTAAAAGCATACCAAGCACAGATGTGATTTTGGATCATCTGCATCCAACCGCATTAAATGCTTTATTGCCTGGAAAAAGACAGGGATCAAAGTGATTGTTTGTCAATATTCCTAAAACAACTACTACTATGACTACATCTCAATCTCAAAATAGATGCAGGTCAACCAAACGAAGCCTCAATAACCATTCTGTTACATCTAGAGGCCCGCCGTTTGATTCTAACACAAAAATTCGTAAAATAAGGAAATACTATTAAACTTCATAATTATCCTGGCACTGGCATAAAATCCCTATCCAAACTAAAAAAGCCCATATCAAACACCAGACCTGGAACAAAAGTACCAACTGACTAGCCTTTTTTTTTATAAAGTAATTAGTTCTACTGCAGGCATCAAGTAGATGCATAATAGTTACAAAAGCTTAGTAGCAAAAGGTCAGCTCTCCTTTACATTGTTAATTAAGAGGCAGGGAGCTGACAAAGTTCAGAAATGAATCAAGGGAATCTAGAGGGGATAAATAAACCCAACTATACAAAAACATGAGGCAGTTAGCTTTTAAAGATTGGTAGGTAGTTGAGAAATCAATTTGCTTCCATGCTTCAATAATGTTCTATGTAAGTCTTTTGAGAAAACTATCCTCCATACAATTAGAGGTCAACCTCATCCTTTTTAACATCTTCGATGGCAGTGCTTTTAAGGATCTAAGTAAAACATGAGCCCAACTACTTTTAGGTGACATTCTCTCTTTTTTTTTCATACGAGTACCACAGCAGAAAATGAAGATTAGAATTCCTGAATCCAGATACAACTAGCAATGGGGAACTAAACAAAGGGGGAACGACAAGGTAATCTCAAGCAGCTAACTATATGCATGGCCACTACTATGCCACAAAGATATACCAATATAAATATAACGGAAAATTGACAGGATCTTGTTCTAAGGAAAGAATAACTTTCCCAATCTCAACTGAATTATAAAGGATATTACCTGCAAGGCAAGCAAGATCTTCTGCTTCCTCATGTTTACGTCAAAGGACAGCAAATGTGTCTCCAAGAAATCTGGTGAGTGCTTAAGGAGAAGCTTGAGGTACTTTGAAGCTTCTGCCAGAGGATCTTCAGTCTGAAAGGTTTAGTGACAAGATAGTACTCTTATCAAAATCAGAAAATACCAAGTGGTAGAAATTATAAAAACACTGTTTACTGGAGATGTTTGGATTTTCATCAAGCATTCCAAGTGTTTGACACGATATCCAAAGTAACAGATGTTTGATCACTCAAAAAAATAAAAAATGAAAAGGTAACAGTATATTAAAACATCAGCACAAAGGAAGTGCTGGAATCCATATTAACAGATTACAAAATGCAAAATATCACCGGTTCACCTCACAGGGATTCTATGATTGATGCTACTTCATCTACATTTTTTTTTCTTTACACCAAAAATGACATTACAAAATACAATTCATCTTAATCTTCTGTATAGAGCTACTTTTATCTTCAAAACATCTTTGCATGGATACTTCACAAATTTAAATCAAAAGTGCAACAACACACCCATCATCATTAACTCCATTAGAAGATAATGGAATAGTCTTCATCAAAATAAAATAAAAAATCTAACAGTTACTCCTGACTACTCTAAATTCATACTAGAAATTGTGCAAAGAATGCATTATCAAAAAAAATTGTGCAAAGAATGCATTATCAAAAAAAATTGTGCAATGAATGGATGGATACTTTATACCTAAAAGATGTGACAGATGGCAGAAAAGGGAATACCTGAATCAATTTTTCACCATGTGGATCAGGATCTACAGGCTTCACATGGCGCTTTCCAGATTTAGTAGCACTAGTTGCATTAGATTCCTCAATTTTGACTTCTGAATCCTAAACACACTTCAAAAGATTAAGGCACCTATACTAAGTTGAAATTTTCAAAGAACAAGAAGAAGCAAATTTGAGTACTTTCTTAGCTCGTGCTTCTGCCTTCCTCAGTTTTTGCTTTAATTTCTTTTTCTGAGAAGGAGGCAACTTGGACATTGCATCATCCTCTTCAGATGCTGACTTCAAAGGACAATCGTACAGCTTCAGATAGCATCTAATGTAGAGGCAAAACAAAGCATAAAAACATAAAAAGTTTCAGCAAAGTAATTCTCAGTAAGCTAGCAAGTTGCATGTAATCAAACCGGAAAGCTAGGATACTATAAGCAGAAGAGTTCCAGTCTTCTATTTTTCTACTTCAACAGAAAGTTCACTTATAATGCAAAGTAGAACCACATAGTTGAGAGCAACCAAAAATTTGAAGATTGAGCAAGTCAATATTCAGTACCTGATAGCACCACTAGCTGCTTTGCGAAAATACGCATGTGAATGAAGCCGATCTTGAAACTTCAACATTTCCACGTAGGCCCGCAGAGTCATTTTTCTTAGGCAGTAGGAGTGAAAATCAAACTGGTCCTCCGTGATATCCGCGTAATGCTTCTCCACTGCCAGAAACTTCTTTAAAGACCTTCCCAGCTCACCTTGGCGAAGATAACTTTCCCCTGATGCTAGTTCATACCTTTCATAAAAAAAATTAAACAAGACCAGTAAGACACTCACACACAGAACTTCTGACCATGATCAGGCTCCAGTAAGAGACTTACCACATGCACTGCATATCATAAAGGTTATTGTGTTGCTCCCCGTCTTTGGTGAATAGTACAGCAGTCTTTTCAGCCAATGTGACCTTCAGTCATATGTCCACAAAGTAGTTGGAAGACAAATTAGGAACCAAGGTAATTCATAAGAATTGACAACAGCAAGAGAAAATACAGTCAAGTGAAAGAGATAACACATAAGAAAGCACCTGATCTGCCTGAAGCATGCGCTTAACACATTCGCTATTAACATATCGATCTGCAAGATCCATACACCTAGCTTCATCAGCAAGTGCAGCAGCTGCTGCCAAGTCACCAGCATGCTTTAGTATGCGGCTCTGTTTTGAACAGATAACAAGAAAGGTTATTCAAATGTATTACAAGAGGCCAAAGCAATGATCTATTTAAACAAATCTTAAGTTACTCCAGGTAACAAAATCCAGGAACATGATGAAAGTTGCAAATTTATCTCTGGTTACTATGTCAAAAGAAATTGTCACAGTATTAGATTAGGCTTCTTGTCAATATGTACCTTGCAAGGTTAATTTTTGGTTTTCTTTTAATAAAGAATTTTAATTACAAAAAGTAATAGCGAATCAAAAAATACGCAACAAAATGCTAATCACTAAAAAGGCGGGGACAAACCAAGACATACAATTTATCAAGTGTTTATAATAGCTTTAATTTAATTGATAGTAAACAAAAGGCCCAACTTTGAACAAACGAAAAAAGGGAAGATGAAAATGAGTTCAAAATCATAGCGGATTTTCAAAGAGTTTGGTGCCAAAACTAACCTTAAAAGGAAAATTTGGAAATACAACCAAAGTCCATACTTGGATTGAAACAGGAAAGCAACAATCTTTTATAAAGGAGAGGATACTTTGTAGCAAAGCTAGAGCTTTGACAAAATGAATTGTATTTAGCTATTTCATTTTTGGTGTAAAGAAATGAAACAACAAAGTTTACTTCTCCTTCATCATACAGATCCAACTTCAAGCAGATAACATCATAAACAGCAAGAAATAAACAGAAATTCAGAAAACCAGCAATCATCCTAAGAGTCAAAATTAGTTCCTCAGAAGTCAATTTGAAGCTCTATCAGCTACATAAGAATTAAGAAGTGGATAACTATAATCTATAATCCTTCCGCTTTCCTACATTTAGTAACAGGTTTCATGTTATTGGATAGGGTGTAAGGGTTACTGATCTTCAGCATACCAATCAGTCAACTATACCACGATTCCAAACTAGCTGAGGTCACTGTATAAATCATTTGTTCCTATTCCTCTCACTCGTGACCCATTTGTGTATAAAAACAATTTGCCTTTAGGCGCTTCCAAAACCAGAGGTTTTCTAAATCTCACCCACTTAATTACACTAACATAACATCTCTAACGAAACAAAAAAAAAGACCCACCAAACACTAGTGGTAAACTGGTAATGCTAGTGTAACAACTACTAAGAATCGCGCCTATATGAATTATTTTTTTCTTCTCTTTTTATAACATTAGTGTCCAAGACAGTTTGTCCGCACCTCAACTATTCTACCAGATACATTCTATCTCCCACCAACAGAATTATGGGGGCAACTCGGCCGACTGATGCTTAGGCAACAACAACAACACCCAGTGTAATCCCACAAGTGGGGGACTGGGGTCTGGAAAGGACATCAAGCCACACCTTTGGGTGAAAAATTAAAAGGGGCACTTGATTCTATTGTAAGAGAATGGAAAGAGACTGGATAGCCCACTTTTATTTTAGAATCTTGACCAAAAGCAACTTCTTACCAAACATGCAAGTCAAAAGGATGCAAAAAGGTGACCAAAGAAAATGATAATAAGCCAATATACCTTGACAGAGTATAAATCTATTACAGTTGGAGTGTGCTCAATTGCCTCGTCAATTTTAGTAAGAGCAATGTCATACTGTTCACGTCTATCATAGTGCTGCAGGAACATAGTTTTTCATCAATTTGGAGAGTGAAAAGGAAGCACAGAAAAGGTTTGACCAATATGGAGACAAGTGAGCAAACCTGAGCCAAATAAAATAAAGTCCACATAAGTGTTGAAGGGGGTTCCTTCTCCACTCTGCACTTAAAGCATAAGGTTACATCTGTAAGTATATAACCCCATAAAAATAGCAAATCCCACAGAAACCATAAAGTATTACAATAGGCATTGAATACAGCAAGCACATAGTACATTTACGCATTAACCAAGGCAAATTCTGTCCCAATTGAGTTGGTTACTTAGTTTTAATTGAATTCTCAACTGCACCCTGGCTAATTATTATGGCTTTGAGATAAGTCAATCACCATCACTCCAAGTTAGATGGTTACACTGTTTTTATATACAGTTGTCGATGGATAATAGCAGTCAACAGTGCCTTCGAGAATCCTGAATAGCAATTACTATACCAACACGGCATCAGCAAGAGGATTTATTAAATTTGAAAAAGAAGGCAATGTATCCCCACAAAGTATTTGATGCTAAAAGTATTTATGCAAAAGAAATTCCTATTCATGCGGTCTGACCCTCCCCCAGACCTTGCGCATAGCGCCATTTTAGTGCACCAAGCAGCCCTTCCATGTATATTGAAAATAAGAATGGAGAAGAAAATCATATAATTAAACACCAAAAGGGGAACCGCTTGGTCCTCAAACTTCCTCCGTGAAGTTGTATTGACTAACAGATGTACACCACCCCTAAAATAAAATTTGAGAAAAAAGGAATAAGATAGTTTAACATAGTAGACAACCTACACACTGCACTAGTTCCTGGACTATCAACAAATCAAATTACACAATTGTTTTAGCATCAAAGATAATAGTATTCTGAAGTGATAACTATGTAGATTTCAATGACTGATGTAGTTCACTTTTAATTTTTATTTATAAAATATAGATGTCACTAAACTTTTAAGAGAAGGGAGCGCTCAGACGCACAACTATATCATGTGATCTTTCAAAAACAGTGAAACCCTACACCACATGGCCATATGTCACTAACTATTAACATCTTGTCTGCTCTTTCACACTCTCAATATAACCTACATTTATAAAGGTTACCAAAGCAAAGGAAAATAAGTTCTGCTAAAATAGTTTCTGGAAACCTTCTCAAAAAATAAAAAATTCCTTCTCAAAATATAGTTTCCAGAAAAGAAATATAAACTGGTAAAATTATTAAGAAACACTGTGATTTCAAAATTGTATTTATCTTTTTGTTCGGTTCATAGATAGAAATTTCTTCACAAACACCGAACTACCTTCCAAATTTGCATAACACTTAGTTGCTAATCCCAGGAACTTCTTCAAAACAGGTCTAAATCTTGATTCAAAATACTCATCAGAGACTGTGAAGTGTCAAGCCCTCGAGGTGGTTCAGAAGGGATGAGATAGTACAAATAGAGAAGCTTCTTACTGACATGAAACGTTACCAAGAATAACAAGTAAAAATTAACTCAGTTCAGGTAGAAGTGGTTAAATAAGGTTAGTACAGCCATAGTGCAACATAGACCAAAAAATTAGGCGAATGTATACCTCCCAGGGTATCCACCAGTACTCTTAAGTGATTGTTCAAGCTTCAAAACTAATTCCCCTAGAATATCGGCCTGTAAGAGATTAAGAGAACCAGAAATCAATCAAAACAATAAACAGGCTACAATAATTATGCAATACTCTTTAAGTCAAAGCACATCAAGGAGCATCTGCACTAACCTTGCCAGGATGATCATACAGCGGATAAAGATCAGAAAACAAAGAAGGAACCCCCTACATATGCATCAGTAAAAAAAGTATCAGCTCAGCTCTAAGACCAAGGAAACCTAACGGAGTGCCAAGAATAACTACTTTTGTTAGAAGAGGTCGAATATAATTATCTGCAGCTTCTCGAAACTTGTCATCTTGGAGAAAATCAAGTGGAATTCTCTGCAAAAGAAGATGGAAAAAGGAAACAGAAGAATAAGACAAAGAAGTCTATTATGCATACTGAAAGAAATGATGTTTAATACGATCATCCCTTTCCTACATCAAAAAAATGGGATAAAGACTTCTCCATAACCAAACAAAGAAGAAAGGTTTGAACCTGTGATGTGCCCCTACCCACACATCATACTGCGCACTTACCACTACTCAGCACTGGATCAAATCCCGGGGCTACTACACAAGAACTTCATTTATGGCTCTCAGTCACACAAAGATTATGAAAGGTCTAGATTGATAATAAAATGTCACTTTTATCAAACAAAGGGGTAGAATAACAACAAATGTGCACATGCAAGTCATAAAAATTACAAGACAAAACAGTCTGATACATTCTATGGGCAACAAAGACTGATGGAGGGACAAGTATGGGACTTGAATTCAGGAGAAGTTTACCAGACGGACGGGAGGTAAGGGAACTGCAGAGACTGGTGGAGGTGGTACTTACAGAAAGAACATCACCTAACTGAAACAGGATTTATGGAAGTGGAAAGAGAGGGGACATGGGTTGTTCTCAGTGATGTCCTTCTACAGCAGGCTATTGAAGAGGGAGGATCCTGGATTTTGGATTTCTTCAATCGTCCTTCTACAACAGGCTATTGAAGAGGGAGGATTCTGGATTTCAATACCTATCAGTGTGGATGCCGAAAGGGACACATGAAGAGGTTTGCTTCTTTACGTGGTTGGCAGCTTAGGAAGAAACATTAATGGCTGAGAATTTGAGGAAAGGAAAATTTATTAGCTGTGCCACTGTTCCGGTAATGACCTGAACCATTTTACTAGTTTCCTACAAGATGGCCAGTCAGTTAAGGTGGACAGTCCTGAATTTGGTTGGAGAACAATGGGCAATGCCTGAGACAGTCGAGGGAATGACGCATACCACTAGCACTTATTTGGGTCCTTTGGGAAGAAAGGAAAAGAGAGAATTTGAAGGGGAAGAACATGATCTTTGATTACTTTACATCACCAAGTATACACATCAGTTTCTTCAAAATAGATGCTTAAGCCACAACTTCCTGAATATAAATGAACAACAACAGATGAGGAAGTATAATTTTTTTTTGGTTTCCCACCCGGTGTCCTGTACCCACATAGGAACCAGACTAAATCCAAATTTGCGCTAGGAAGTCCCACATTGGGGGGTAAAGAGCTCACTAACAACAGCGATTCGTACCAGGGGTACTCGAACCCGAGACGAGGAAGTATTGCCATAGAAGAGGTTGGCAGATATTGTCATGAAACTAAAGCACCTTCTGTGGTCTTCATACCGTACAAGAGAACTGGAGTCCTCCATTTCCATGGTAAAATGTAGAGATAGAGCACAAGCCTTAGGTCTTTTTCTTTTTTAAAATATATAAAGCACACCGACTTCAAGGAATATAACATTTGAAAGTGAGGAGCCATGTAACAGAAGTAGAACTAAAATCTCCAAAGAAGACCAAGTTGGAAATTCTTCACCAGGAATTCCCCCTCGTCTTAAGTTCTTCGATTGCGTGTGACATAAAATATACTATTCAGAAAAACGTAATGTTTAGGACATATAACAAAATGCTAAGCCTGTTGTTGCAACATTAGAATATCAACAGAACGTTGCTGGTTAACATTAAATGTATAATGCTTAGCATGTTTCTCTTTGTTTTCTCAATCATGTTGAGAAAACAAAGAAAAATGTGGCATAGAGGCTAGCACAAGCCATCAACGGGAGATCATTTTTTTGAGAAAGGATAAAGTCAATTACCTTTACAGCAGATGATCTACTATACTGATGGGCAAGTACTCTGTACAAATTTTCTAGTCTATCAATTTCATCAGCGGTATATTGCCCCTTTTCAGAATACAATCCCAAACATCTTTGTAAACCATCATAGTATCTGAGAGTTATACAGAAAAAATCACGGGAAATAGTTACTTCTTCAACTTAAGAGTAAAGGCAAGCTAAATGTCATGTTGTTCAAGTAAAATAGAGTCTAGCAACATAAGAAGCAAAAATGCATGCCTCCAATTATTAGAAACCAGCACATAATACCCGAATTAGGTGTGCGAAAAGAAGGAGATGAAGAGAATCCATGTAAAATTAAAAGAACGATTTCATAAGCCAATCCAACCTAATTTTGATTCCTTTCATTGACTCAACTGAGTAATATAAACCAAACAGGCAACAAAAGAAATTTCAAACTAGCTTCCCCTTTCTCTTGCTTACCTTGTACCTAACACATACGAGCTATGATGATTCATTTTAGACCTTAGATACCAAAAAATACCTATATCCCACCTTACGAAAGTTCCTATTCGTTGCCAAAACCTTTAAAATGATGCCCCCAAGCACTCATATGAATAGTATGAAGACAAAAATTGGAGAGTTTTTTGAGGGATAGAGAAAGACTCGTACAATTGAGGTCGCCTCTTATCCCTTTTTTCTTTTTGGTGCACCCATGAGGGAACTTGTATAGAAGTTTGCCTTTTGTGGAAAATCGTTTGTTGTACTAGGTTCTCTACTTTTTGACTAAGTTGCACGGACTCGTCACTTTCCATGCCGCACCCATGTCGGATTCTCCAAAAGTACACTACTTCTGGCGAATCCGACACGCACCCCTTGACATTTTTGAAGAGTCCGAGCAACATAGCTTTTTGGCATACAAGAATTCTCCCATTTTCTTGATACCATTATTTACCTAATAAAAAACAGGAAGAACTCTTAACCAGGACCCTGAATCATGAGGTGAATAATACTTTTTTAGGTTATTTTGCTTAATTTGGTCCACTTCGCAAACACAGAAAAAACAGATATTACGGGAAAAAAACAACTACTCCCTCCGTCCCATTTTATGTGGCAACATTTGACCGGGCACGGAGTTTAATAAATAGATAAAGACTTTGAAATGTTTACCAAATTGTCCTTCAAAAAATAGACTTAATTTTCTCTCTCCTAATAAATGTATTGGAGTACTCTTTTCAAGATTAAGTGG
>JAJOOS010008575.1:0-41064 GCA_029582725.1 Solanum chiquidenum
ACCATTTCTAAAGAAAGTAGTTCATCATACTAAAAAAGTAAAACAATTTAGACAAGTAAAAAATTGAGTCCCCATAAGTCAAACCCAATTCTATAGTTGTCTAAATTGTTTTACTTTTAGACAATTTAAAAGTACCTGAGCAAATCAACAAAAACAAATAATCATACACAATCACAAAAATAATGAACAATACCACTTGAAAACAATAAGTCACAATAACAAGTCCATGGCATGATATTACCTACATGATGTCATTTCATATTTTTCTCTATGAATTTTCTACCATGCATTGCACACATGATAGTACAATGCAGTAGACATGCGTACATACATCGGAAACATACAACCATCACCTACCTCAAACGAAGTCTCTTGGAAAATCTAAAGAATCAGAGCTTTCCTCTTTGAAAGTTGATTGACTTCTTCTAGTTCTAAAATAAATGATAAAAGTAAAAATCAATCAGTAAGGGCCTATTAATTACTCTGATTATCAACAAATCATAACCCTATGCAAATATATGATCATCTTCCCTAACTTATGGCTTTTCCACCATAGAATCATGTAAAAACCTTCACACAAGAGCAATAACCTAGATTCTAAGGTTTAAAACTCAATGCACAAGGTTGGTGAGTGAAAATCTACCTTTACTAACAAATTCCAGGTAAAACCAAGTGCAAACTCCTCGAAATTTCCCCTCCTAACTCCAACAACAAAAGTGCAGAAATTAGGAGGTCTATTGGGGTTGTTTCTGCATAAAATGTTATTTTTTCTCCCTATAGGGGTGTGAACACTTTGCTATAGCGGATGCCTCCCACTATAGTCAGATAGACGTGATACTACAATTTACTTCTCTAAATCTAAAAAGAAGAAAACACAATTTCATTTGTATCTTCACTTGGATTAGTATCTCTGAAAATTTGAGACAAGTCCCATTTTTGACAACGCAACCCTTTCTCTTAACATTTTGACATAACCCTTTCACACAAAGATTAATTTTGAGAGTTCTACTTACATGAGTTCAATTCCGTAAAGCCCTATGGGCTCTTTAATATCTTGGGTAAAATATTATATCAACTAAGCCTTATCATTACATACCACCCACTCCAGGATGACCCTAGACCTCACCTAGACCAAATTCCATCAAAGGATAGCCTAGTAAAAAAAAATTTAGCTCACTAGTAAGAAAGTTTTCAGTCCCAAGTTCTTTCACTACTGGCCTACTCACAACAACTGGGTTGGATTGTTACAGTTAAAGAGTGGGACATATTAAAGACAACTTTTCAAATTAGGTATGGTCACTATGAGTTTATGTTATGTTATTTATACTAACCAATGCTCATGTAGCTTTGACATACTTATTATTGCATTCATAGACAGTATGTTGATTTACTCTCATCGTGAAGAAGAACAGGTTGGTCACCTTGGAATTGTACTTCAGACACTCAAGGATAAAGAATTGTTTGCTCAATTTTCCAAGTGTGAATTTTGGTTTAGATAAGTTGCATTCCTCGACATGTTGTTACTAGAAAGGATATTCAAGTTGATAATCATAAGATTGAGTCAGTGAAGTGTAATGACCCTCCCTGTCATTTCCTACATTTCCAATCTTTTCATCATTTAGAGATATTATATAGCGATTCGAAGTTATTTATGACAAACTGGACTAATAGTTCGGTCACTAGGTCGTTTATTTGAATTTTGTGCAAGTTTCTATCATTTGGAACTTTTAGAGTTTTTCTGTACGATTTTGAGAGTAAAACTCTAGGAAGATGGCCTCAGAATGCAATTCTGAAGGTTATGTTAGCTATGGAACATTGAGTTTGGTCTAAATTTACTTTTTGCGTGGTTCTCGAGAGTCGACGCTCTTGGGCTCATTTCAGGTCCCCTAGAAAAAATTAAGTCAAAACATACCTTGATGTGGGACCCACTTTTTATTTAAACGACCCCAGATTGAAGTTTGATGGATTTTTTAGTCTAAGATGCCTAATTTAGTGGGGTAGCATATCTAATTTATTTTTATTAATTGTTGAATGAATCCTGGAGGTCTATTTGGAGATTTTTTAAAATAATAAAATCTTGTTTTTCTAGTGGAAACCATTAGCGATAAACAAATAGTCTTTTAGCGATAGGAAATGACTTTTGGCGACAAGATTGTTGTAAAATCTCAAATTTTCAGCCTTCTTCCCCATTTTCGAAATGTGATTCTAAGAGTTGTAGACCTCCAAATTAGGTGATTTTGAGTGAAGGATATCTATAATTTGAGTGGTTATGTGTTGGAGTGATTGGGTAAACGTGGAAGTCATTGTTTCAAGGTAATTTCTACCCCAAAGGGGTTGCCTGAGCTTGATTTTGGAGCTCTAATGGTGATTTTATAGCATGGTCTATTTAAGTCTATTGTTAAGCTTAAATTTGCATGTTTTTAGGGTAAAAGTCCCAGATTTATTCAAAACCTTTTGATGAAGTCAATTTTGGGATTCTCGGCGTGGGTCTTACATTCCAGTTTTGAATCAATTTTGGTATATCTCGAATTATTGCATTTTTTGTGTCCTATATTGACATTGTGATCAACAATTTGTTAGTGTGGCAGTGATCGAAGGTGTTTTGAAAGAGGATAGCTTTTGTGAGGTGGATACAAAGCGCACGTGATTGACTTCGAGGTAGGCTTCGGTCTACATTCTTGATTAGGCTTTAGTAGATGATGTTTTGTATGAATTGCATATGAATTATGTTTTTACTTTAACGTACTTGAATTTCTTTCTTTATTATATCTTTTCTTGACATGTGTAGGAGTGTGAGGCTTATTGTAAGTGATGGGATACTTAGTATAGGATAGAATCCTTTCTTATGATTTATCTTAGCATGCTTATCCTTGTTAGGATTACTCTTTTACCTCTTATGCTAGGATTGACCCTTAGATTCTTTAGAATGTGTTAAAGCACATTTGTAGCTTTATTCTGCTCCCGACAGGGCTGGTTTCGTAAGATGTATCTTGTTTTAGTTCTTGATACCTTAGTGGCTTTTCATAGCCATAGGTTGGCATCAGATGTGCTTGGTTGTGAGCTATAGTTACATATTTCAGGAAAGGTGTTGATCCTTGTGTTATTCTCTCCCATTACTTGATTTTGAGCCTCTTCCTTATTCCTTCATTTTATGATTAGTAGTAGGCTTGTTATTGCTTTATTGAGTTTGTTGATTATATTAATAGGATTGAGGTCGAGGTTGAGGTATAGTCAGATTCCAAGTTAGTTCTCTTTGTCTTGTAGCGTGGTAGTATTGGTATTGTATTTATGATTATGTGTGCTTTGTTTGGATATTGGTGATGACATGTATTACATTTGTTGCTCATACTCACATGGTTTGGGGTACAATCCCAGTTCATGCATCGGTTCATCATAGCCTCCTATTCATAGATATGGTGTGCTTCACACCTATGAATTAGACTATACTTAATGCGACTTTCAGACAACCTAGAACAATTGAACCTAATGCTTCGGTACAAGTTTGTCACGACCCGAGACTATATCCTAGTCGTAACATGATTCTTAGGGAAACAAGTGACTCCAAGACAACCTCATGGTCTGGCATCTAGCTTTACATTAAAAAATACATGAAATACTAATACAGAAGCTGATTCTGAAAAATAGTGTGTTAAACTCAAATATTAGATAGACAAAATCTAAATTTAACATAAGCTGAAAAAGTAACATTTGGCTATTTGAAAGTATCAACGAGGATGAGTTGCTAGGACAAGCCCTTAGCTCATTCTAATTGTATGAAACTATCATAGAAATATTGAATGAACTAATAAGATTCGACTTCGAAAGATGAGGACTCACTAACATGTACTACTAAGTTGATTGGCAGTCGTACTAACCATGACCTAAATGTTGAACGTTCAAACATCTTCTGTCAAACAATATAGGTGAAAAATATGTAGTCAGTACTTCTAATTTACTGAGTATGTGAGAAATGTACGATAAAACTAACTTAATATGTTGAACTGAAATGACATAAGTTGATGCATTGACCTAGTAAATAATATGAACTTCTAATAAATTTGTTCTTAAATAATTTAATGCTTGGTCATTTCATAATTGAAAGACTGAATTGTGGGAGATTCTAAAACGAGCATATAACCATGTGAGATATGACATGGAGTTTGACGTATAATCCCAATCATAAGGGCCCAATATACTTTTTGAAGATCTAAAGGTTGATCTGAGCTAATGTAGATCCGCTAAGCTAATGTATGTAGAAGTCTAAGGAGTCAAGCCTCAACTAATGGGTGACCCTTATCATCCTATTGTAGCTCATAGTTATAGGACATAGGGAATGCTTTTAAACGTCATATACATTAATTAATAAGTGAGATTTTATCCCTACGTCTGCTCGTTGCTAAGTAAAACACCCAAAGGAAAACATGCAAATAATATAAAATAGTAATAATCTGGTAATATTAAATTATAGTGATTAACTGATAATCAACCGAGTAACTCGTAAATTATGATAACTGATATATATACTGATAGACACTTTATCTGAAAATATCTTAAATTTTTAAATCTGATAATATGGAACATGCATGATCTGAAATACCATAATTTTGAAACATGAAAATATCTAGTTCTAAAGGTTCAAGAAACTTTTGTATAACCACTGATATGTTGATGAGATTACATGTTTTCAACCATTCATTAGAAGATTAAGTAAACATGGAAAAAAATGTTTTACATATATCTCTAGGCCTGTAGGAAATTATAAACTTAAACTAAGCTTTATTTGGGGACTCAATGGGTGAAAGAAAACTCGCTGATGAAATTACCGCATCCCTAGAGTAAGGACACAATCTTGAATCCTTTAAAAAAGTCTTTTATTTTAGGAACCCTAGTTCTTGCTCTAGAGGAGTCTTCAATGAAGAGGAATTTGATTTGAGGACTTGTGTGTGAGAGAGAAAGGTTTAGGTCACGAAATTTCCCTTAATTTCACTTAAAGTAGGTTAAAATGACATAGTATAGAGATCAAAAGAGTGGGAAAAGACCAAATAACCCTGCCTAAGAAATGCAATCACGATACCACCTTAATTATCTCCCAACGCTAGAACTCGAGACACCAAATATCACTTAACCACACAACACCAAGTTTTATTGCAACCCATCCTAGCCTGAGATTTTACAAACTCTCATCCTAGAGAGAACTTTACCAGGGACTTACACCCTAACCAAAACTATAATGAGCACATCGCCACAACTCAATGAGCAGTAACCACAATGTATTATCATGACCAACAAGAGGGATATGACTGGTCACTAAACCATTTACTAAACCCACTCCTCAACTGAACCTACTAGTAAGGATCATCGATCATTAACAATCTAACCTATTTCAAATCCTCCAATACTTTTCTATGCCCTTTTTAAGAGCTACTATCAGCCAATAATCATCCTCATAAAATAATCCTAGGAGTAATGCCCAACACTGCTAAACGAACTATGATTCATTTATCTAAATACTACACGATTGACTATTCCCACTAATGGATAATCATCATTTCACCAATACCTAGGAACTTTGTCCCACCAACCTCACAGTCCCTCATTAAACACGAATCATCACTACAACATAAGTAGTTACCCAATAAAGGATAAAAATCACTACGTAAAATAAGGTCTAATTTTAGAATATATATAGGTTTCTCAACCAGGCAATGTCACCCATACAAAACCGATAACCTTTATGCCAAAGGCTACCATATGTACCTTTTCCTGCCAAATTCTCTCATTCCATGTTTTCAATATTAACACATGATACCACATTATGACCCTTAACATAATCCCATGTCAAAACTCAGTAATTCATAGACAACTCAGAATCAGATTATCAAAGATAAATTTTAGCAACATCAAAACACAATTCATATTGTCATGTACCCTCTATCATACCATAGTAGCTCTTTTCATGGTTCGAAACCATGCTGACTATCTCGAAACTGGATTTTACCCATAGTCATAACAAATCCTTTACCCTTACCATCTTTTCCAATGGTAAGCTCATGTAATATTAAAATCATCTCTAGATAATTTCCAAACATGTATAATGGAGACTTTGCCTCATTGCCATAAAGTTTTAGGATTGGACTATACCAAAACATGCTTAATAAAACACATAGACATTTATCATTAGTTCATCACACATAATCAAATCAAGAATTGACCTTGTCCACAATATCAGAAAAATACAAGGAATTACTTCTCGCACAAGTATAATCATTCATGAAAATACACTTCACACATTTGCATTTAATCAAGCAATAAAACACACAGAGTAAAAATCATTAAGAATTTATCATCACTTTGATAAAGTTCATGGAAACCTTCTCATATCATAGATGACCACTAATTGACCACCCATGCATTCATATGACCCTCTAAGACTAGATATCGATTGGAACATTGAATTTTGATCTTTCCTTACTTTTGTACCATCAGCTGCAATAATGACATCCAGACTACTTCATTAATATACTAATAGAATCCATATATATCAGTTGGGCTAAATCCATACCACAAGAAGCAGAATGCAAAAAAAGAGTACAAAACAGAGGCAGATTCCTAGAATGTTTCATAGCCCCTTAAGATTAGATGTGGACATCAACACACCAATTCTTAGGACACTATTCGATATTTTCTCTTGTATTAGGAGACCTGTAACCTAGGTTGTGATACCAATTAGTCACAACACAACTCAGCGAGCTGTGTAGAAACATACTCTAACACCTAGAAATGAGAATTCTTAACCCCAAAATTAATTTGGGCCAGGCAGAAAAATTAATACAATATCATCTTACACCCTATATGGTTATGAAATTACCATAAATTGATTTGAACATTCATGTGATTTAATAGGAAAACATACAAACACCCCTAAGAAACTTGTCCAAATAAGTACAAGAGCTTATAAGAGTACAATTATAAAGAAATAAGACTAGATCCCACCATAAGGAAATAGGAGTAGAAGTTTTCTAAGATCATCATCATTACCTATGAAGCATAAACTAAATTCCTGTAACCAAACTATGTTATGTGACATAGTAAGAGTAGTGCTGGTAGGCATCATCGGTCGACCGAAACCTAGCACATCATATAATGTAGATAAAAAAAAGTTATGCAATATGAAAGTTACACCACCCCAAGTCTCTATCAACGTGCTTTCAACATCCTAAGTATAATACCTATAAACTAGTACACTTGAACCCAACCTCCTAACTCATTCTGCTACAAACTCTGATGCTTCCCAAGCCTACCTTTTCTGTCACCCTAAGTCTTCCCAAGCCTACCCGTGATGTTACCCTAAGGCTTCACAAGCCTACCTATAATATCACTCTAAACCTTCCCAATCCTATTTGTGATATCTCTCTAAGGCTTTCCAAGCCTACTTGTGATGTCACCTAATATCATATCATAACCTAACCATGTTCTCACATAGATATTCCTGAACACAAAACCACCACTAATGTAAATTCATACACTAAACCTTCCACCATATAATATTCATGAGCGCAAGGTCATCACTAGCCGTATCAACCAACTTATTGGTCCTTTTGGAATAGTATATGAAACTAGCACCTTATACCCACTCATCCCTCTTGACACACATCCTTATTATCAAATAAGTTCTAAAATACTAGACAACCATGACCAATCACATCACTTGATCATACACTAAACCCCTAGTCATTTGTCTAACTTTACAACCACCATTTCAATAAATCAATAACATCATGATAAATAGAACTACTACTTAGAAGCAATTAAAGCATTGAGTCCTCATAAGCTCAACATATAAATTAAAACAATTATAACCATAAGTATAATATATCCCGGATTCCAAGTCCTAACCATAGATTAATATGAACAACCCACAATACCCATAAACACATGTTAATCACATATAAAAATTACGAACACATTGACTCCCAGTCACAATATCATGACATAAAAAGTATCTAGAATCAACCAATGTATGAAACATGTCCAACATGATCACAAACGCAAATGCTCGGTCCTATCATGGAATCCTAAATACATACATGGCCCTATCATGGAACCTAAAACGCTAGTATGCCAATGTGGTACCTGAGTCATTCATAGTTAGTGTTCTAGCATGGTACCCGAGCTAACCAACAATCACAAATAATTATTCACAATCACATAGCACAATGAACAATACCACTTTAAAACCACAAGTCACCATAATAAGTTCATCACATGAGATTATCTACATGATGTCATTTCATATATGTTTTTACCATGCATTGCATAAATGAAACTACTAAGTAGTAGACATGCGTACATACATAAACTGAAAATATACAACAATCAATAATATGCATATACCAATAGCCCAACACCGGACCTATTTTTATTAACACACATTTGGTCTCTTGATTTCCACAGGTCCTAAAAATGGCTATAAACCATTAATTTCATAGTACTTAAACCTTATAATTAACACCAAATCACCCCAATAAGGAAACATAAGAATAACAGTCATGAACTAGAAAAGCACCCCTAGTCATTATCTTTTTATGTCGTAACAACAATAAACACCAACCTTTAACTATCCATACTATTTTTTTGAAGGTATAGGCATGAAACATCCCGTCAGTCTACAATATTCCATGTCGTAGAAAACATTTCTAACTATTTAATTAAGAAAATCTAGCCTACCTGGCGCCAACCATCTACTGCAGAAGTCTAATTGCAAATGACCCTTTGTGAAGCTTTAGCTTGTTCATGGTCTAAAATAAAAAATACAACACGAGATTCAATCGAAGAATGACCTAATAACTCTCAAAATAAAACCCAATTATTTCCCTAGGATAATGCATTATCAACTTCCCCAAATTAGGGCATTTTTCAGCATGGAATCATGGCAAAACCTTTAATAACCTAGACTGTAAGGCTTAAGAATCAATGTAAAACATCGGGGAGTAATAATCTTACCTCCACAGGCGATTTCCATGGAAAATTATGTGCAAACAGCTCAAAATTCCCCTCCCATGTCTAAGAACACAAAGTACAAAAAATAGGTGTTTAGGGGTTGCTTTTCCACTAAAACCCATTTTATGTCGCTATAGAAGTCTGAGCGTCACTATAGAAGGACGCCTCCCACTATAGTGGGCTCGACAAAGCATTAAAGCCTCAAAAGTCCGACAAAATAATTTTAACAACACAACCTCTTCCTTTACGTCACAACACATACCATCCATGCCAAGATCAATTCCAAGAACCCTACCTACCAAATTTGATTTTGAAAGACCTTATGGACTGCTTAATGCCTTGGATACAAGTATATCTCAACAAAGCATCAACATTACACCCAATCCATTCCTGGATGACCTACACCTTACCTAGCCCATATTCCATATGAGGTAGACAAAGAAAAAACAAATTTAAGCAACTACTCAAAAAGCTTTTTTGCCCAAACTCTTCACTATTGGCCTACTCATAATGAACGATTTAGGTCATTACACTATGGTCCATAGATTAATCTAGGAGCCATTAAATGTATACTTTAGAATTAGGCTAACTTCTCAGTTTCAGGACTGTGATGTGTGGACAAAAGAAATATTTCTAAATATACTAGGACCCATATACCATGCCCTCGTCTATTATTTATTAAAGTTTTTACGACCTAGAAAAAATAATCATAATCTCACAAAAAATTCTTAAATTCTCCGAAGTTTGAATGTGGAACTTATCTACAATTTGTGGTTCCTTTTATGTCCCATAGATTGTGTCTATAGAACATAGAAAATTTTGATGTAATACCTCGAAATCTAGTAGGCTAAGAAAGTGACCAAGTGAGAGGTCACAAGCTAAGACTGAGCATGGGCACCCTTCACCAAGGTCTAGACGAGTCGTGAAGGGAACCACGAGGGGTGGTGTAGCATGTGAAGGCTTACTGTGTCAAGCTAAACAGGTATCCCCTCCCATTAGAACTTAGACGACTCGTGGTGAGGACCACGACGCATAGTGATGCCCTTGAAGGGGGAGGTAGTAGCCACTTTATGGTTGATCCTCCACACGAGCCACTAGGCGGGTGTGAGGGTAATGGAGGATCTTGGAGTGGGTTGTGAGGTGAGGGGAATTTTGGGGTACGTTTTCCAGGCCACTTGTCTAGGGACATGACTGCCCAGATGGCTCATGGACCCCTAGACGGCTCGTGTGGGCCTCCATCTGTAAGTTCGCAATAGTTGTAAGTTAAGGGCAATTGGGTCTTTTCCTAATTATTTTATATTGATACTACATCATTTTTCCCTTACCTAGAACCCCTATATAAGAGGTTTTAACTCAAAAACTTACCCATTTAAGTCATTCTCCTAAATTTACCAAAGAAGATCAAGTTCTTCCTTTCTAAAATATTTCTCTCTCTTAGAAACTTTATGAAGAATGGTTCAACCTAGGGTTTCAAGGCAAGTCTCCAATTCCCCCATTAAAGGCAAGATTTTTGCATTGAGGTATGATAGTTTTCATCCATGGATTCCCTCCATTCATGGAGTTCCCAAATTCTCCTATTTTCAAAGTTAGAAATCCCCAATTGAGTTAGGGTTTTTCTGCTACATTATAGGTTCTCTTGATTATTGATTTAATTGATGGAATTATGATCTCTTATGCATGGATTGATGAAATTCTATGGTTTTATGATGATTCCCCATGTAATTATATTGCCATGTTTTCCCAAATTATCACCATATGATGGGGTTTTGGATTATGAATGAAGAGTTTATGAAATTAAGCATGTTCTTACAAAATTTATGTAAATGTGTGAAGGTTGCTTTGATAGTGAACTATCAATGATAATATTATTGTTTTGTTGTTGAAAGGATTTTCTCATATTCACATGAAAGTATGATTGTGAATGGTTCTCTCACATAGTAAGGATTCTAAGGTTGAAAGGTCTTCTCACCTAAATGAATCAAAGATAAGGATCTATCCTAATAAAATACGGCATTGAATGATACATTTCCATGGATGACTTATGACCTAGCTTGTATTGGAAAGATGACATACCCTTCCATTGATATGAGAACAAGTAAGAAAATGACTATTTGGTGGGATTTATGCTTAGCACCGAGAGGATAATAGATGAAATCTCTCCCGTGAGTAGAGGTCAGGTTTCTAGAAACAATCTCCTTATCCCTTAGCTATGTGCCCCCATAGGATTATTCTAGATAGACATTAGCTAGTGGATCCACAATATCTAGAAGTTCCTAGTCCTTACATTTGCAAGTGGGACAATCCTTTTTTATGTGGGAGACATCGGGGGATAGTGTTATAGCTCACATGGTCTCTTTATAGGTTAAGGCTAATTCCCACAATAATAATGAACTAATATTACTTTAATAAGTATCTCACATGTGTTCAAATAACTTAAAGATGTAAGCTTACATTGACCTTGTTTTACGACTCATGTTTTCTAACCCTTTTATATCATCTTTTAGCCTGGTCATTGCATGTTATGAAATGTCCTATTTTGGCATGATTGAAAAGTTTATATTCATGGCTATCATACTAGGTACATATTTTGTACTAACACATACTCTTGCCCACATTTCCCAAAATGTAGGGTCCGATAGTCAGGGTTCCTTATTTCAAGGTTAGAGGTCAATTTGAGAGATTTCGAGCTTCGGTGAGTCCTCATGCTTCGAGGACAAATTTTCATTGTTTTCAGTTTTCCTTCTTACTTTCAGTTTTTGGACATGATGTATGGGCTAGGCCCAAATTTTATTCATATGTACTAGATGGCTAATGAGACAAGTGTTTATACTTCAACTTTACTTTATAAAACTTTTGGGACTTGAAATGTTGTTCATTATCTCTTTCACTCTATTCTTATTTTATGAATGCTAAGTGGCTTATATGGGGCCTATCAAGATCCTATACGCCATTTTACGCCTAAGGGGTACCTTGGGTCATGACAAACTCTGTAATTAGAGTACAATCTCATTCATGAGTGTGAAGCGCGACACATTAATGAATGAGAGGTTATGAGATGTTTAGGAAACTCTACTTCTTTCATTATTCTAAAGTCGTGCGATAAAGTTTAACTCTATAAGGTCTCTCTCTTAATCCTTATCTGATGCCCTACATGATATCAATACTCACAGATATTACTCTACAAGGAACATAGGAGAGAATGCGAATTAAGAAGATCCTCTTTAAGCCCCTCAAGCTCCGGTCGACCCTTTGGCCGAGCAAGTGACTAATGCAGAGTTTAAGGTTGTTTTTCTAGTATTGTCTCAAGCCATGACGGCCCAAGCCAATAAGAAGGTTGTGGCCTTGTGAACCTAAATGTGGGTACAATGACATCTACAATGAGGGATTTCACTAGACTAAAACCTCTGTAGTTTTATGGTTCAAATGTTAAGGAAGATCTTCAACATTCATTGATGAGGTTTACAAGGTGTTGAAGATCATGGGAGTGACACCGGTGGAAAAGGTACAATTTGCTGCTTCTCAACTTAATGGTGTTGCCAAAATATTATACAACCAATGGAAAGAAGGGATACCAAAAGATATGGGTCATCTCGTTTGGGAGAAGTTTAAAGTCTCTTTCCTTGATAGGTTGTTTCCCATTGAGATGAGGGAGGCAAAGGTGCTTGAGTTCATCAACCTTTGTCAAGGAAATATGTGTGTGAAGGAATATGCTTTGAAGTTCACACAACTATCTCGATATGCTCCCATCATGATTGTCGCTCCTAGGGCAAGGATAAGTAAGTTCATTTTGAGTGTGTCCGAAATGGTGGTTAAATAATATTGTACTGCCATGCTCATTAATGACATGAACATCTCTTGTCTTATGGTACATGCTCAATAGATCGAAGAGGATAAACTTAAGGAAAGGTCTAGGGAGGAAAAGAGGGCTAAACCTAGTGATGCTAATTTCTCTCATGTAAGGTATGAAGAACATGGTCGTCCTAAGTTTTGACAAATATTTTCCGACCAAGGTTCCTCCAATGCTCCTTCTAAGTTCAACAATGATAGAGTGTCTAACCCTAAGTCTCAAGGAGGAAATGGTAGTGGATTTTCATTACCTATGTCTACTTGTGGAAAGAAGCACGAGGGTAAGTGCCTAGCCGGCATGGATTGTTGCTTCGGTTGTTGTAAAAGTTGTCATAAGATGAGAGATTTCCCAATGCTTACGTCTAAGGAAATAGAGATCAAGCAAGATCCTTCTAGTGGTTCGCGTTCCAATGCTCCCAAGCAAAACTGATTCTATGCACTCCAAACTCGTGGTGAACAAAAGGGTTCTCCTGATGTGGTTATCAGTATGTTTACGCTTTACTTGATCTCGCTGCTACCTTATCTTTTGTGATGCCATATGTGGTGGTGAGGTTTGATATGCTTCTGGATTGCTGTAAGATCTTTTTACTGTCTCTACTCCTCTTGGTGACTCTAATGTGGCTAAGAGGGTCTATAGAATCTGTCTCGTTTCCTTGTCCCATAGTGTTACTCTTGTTGATTTCGTAGAGCTTGATATGCTAGATTTTGATGTTATCCTTCGTATGGATTGACTGCATTCTTTTTATGCCTCTGTTGATGGTTGAACCCATGTAGTAAAGTTTTACTTCCCGAATGAGTCTGTCCTAAAATGGGAAGGGGGATATTTTATGCCAAATGGTTAGTTTGTCTCTTGTTTTAAAGCTAGAAAGATGGTTTCTAAAGGTTGCATATTCCATCTAGTTAGGGTGAGGGATGTGGATTCTGAAAACCCTACTCTTGAGTCGGTCCCCATTGTTAACAAGCATCTGGAAGTGTTCCCAGATGATCTACCTGGTATTCCTCTCGAAAGACAGATAGACTTGGGTATTAATCTTCTCCAAGATACGCAACCTATTTTTATTCATCCTTGCCGAATGGCTCTGGCAGAACTAAAGGAGTTGAAAGAACAATTGAAAGATTTGTTGGATAAGGGTTTCATCCGACCAAGTATATCTCCATGGGGTGCTCCTGTGTTGTTTGTTAGAAATAAGGATGGTTCTCTTTGTATGTGGATAGACTATCGACAGTTCAATAAGGTTACCGTTAAGAATAAGTATCCTCTCCCAAAGATAGATGATCTGTTTGAACAACTTCAAGGTGAGAGTTACTTCTCTAAGATTGTGAGAAGAGTTTTCAAGAGTTGAAGGATAGACTTACTTCCGCTCTAGTGTTGAATTTCCCGAAAGGGACTGATAGTTTTGAGGTTTATTGTGATGCCTCGAGAATTGGTCTAGGATGTGTGATAGGAAAAATGGGAAGGATATTGCCTATGCTTCAAGACAACTTAAGGTTCATGAAAAGAATTATCCTACCATGACTTTGAACTACCGACTGCTGTTTTTGCGTTAATGATTTGGAGGCACTATTTGTATGGTGTTCATGTCGATGTTTTCACCGATCATAAGAGTTTAGAATATGTGTTTAATCAGAAGGATTTAACTCTTCTCCAATGAAGGTGGCCTAAGATATTGAAAGATTATGATATGAGTGTTCTTTATCACCCTCGGTAAAGTTAATGTGGTGGCATAAGCTCTTAGTCGATTATTTATGGGTAGTGTTGCTCATATTGAAGAAGATAAGAAGGAATTTGTTCGGGATGTTCATAGATTGTCCCGGTTTGGTGTTCAGTTAGTGGACTCCACCAAGGGTGGTGTTATGGTTCACAATTGTTCAAAATCATCTTTTGTGGTTGATGTGAAAGCCAAGCAAGGTCTTGATTCAACTTTGGTTGAATTGAAGGAAGCGGTACTTAAAAATTCCTTTAAGGCTTTCTCCCAAAGGGGAGATGGTGTACTTAGATACCAAGGTCGTTTGTGTGTTCCCAGTGTTGATGACTTGAGGGAAAAAATCTTGTCAGAAGCCCATAGTTCTGGATACTCCATTCACCCAGGAGCCATAAAGATGAGCCGTGATTTACGGGATATTTATTGATAGAATAGGATGAAGAAGGATATTGCAGAATTTGTGGCTAATATTATAATTATCAACAAGTGAAAGTTGAGCATCAGAAATGGGGAGGTTTATCCCAACACATTAGCATTCATACATAGAAATGGGAATATCCTAATATGGACTTCATTGTTTGTTTGCCTCGCACCCGGCGATAGCGTGACTCAATTTGGGTTATAGTAGATCGAATGATGAAATCAACTTATTTTATTCCCATCAAGATTTCTTATTCGACGGAGGAATATGCTAAGTTTTATTTGAGTGAAATGGTAAAGTTGCATGGAGTGCCTTTATCCATTATCTCCAATTCTTGTACCTAATTCACTTCTCAGTTCTGGAGATGTTTTTAAACGGTTTTGGTACTCGTGTTAAGCTTAGTACAACCTTTCATCCCCAAACCGATAGGCAAGTGGAGCTTACTATCAAAACTTTGGAAGATATCTTGAGAGCTTGTGTGATTGATTTCAAAGGTAATTAGGATGATCACTTGCCTTTGACTGAGTTTGCATATAACAATAGTTATCACTCGAGTATTGATATGGCTCCATTTGAGGCATTGTATGGAAGGAGGTGTAGGTTTCCTATAGGTTGGTTTCGTGTGGGTGAAGTTGCCCTAATAGGTCATGAGTTGTTCCACGATGTTATGGCGAAAGTTCAACTTATTAGAGAAATGTTGAGAAGGACTCAAAGTCAACAAACGTCCTATGCCAATGTTACAAGAAGATATCTTGACATTGATGTTCATGATTGGGTTTACTTGCAAATTTCACCTATAAAAGGTGTGATGAGGTTTGGTATGAAAGGGAAGCTTAGTCCCTGACATGTAGGCCTATATTAGATTTTTAGATGTGTTGGTAAGGTTGGTTATGAACTTGAATTTCCTAATGAATTCGCATCGGTGGATCCAGTTTTTCATGTCTCTATGTTGAAGAAATGTATTGGTGATCCAACATCTATAGTTCCCTTAGAAGTTTTTGCAGTTAAGGATAATCTTTCCTATTAAGAAGTTCAGAATGAGATTTTAGACCGGCAAGTTAAGAAGTTGAGAAATAAAGAAGTTGCTTTTGTGAAAGTATTATGGAGGAATCAATTAGTTGAGGGTGCTACATTGGAGTCTAATGCCGATATGATTTCCCTATATCCTCATCTCTTTACTTCTACCCCTACTCTAAATTCCCCTGAAAAGTCTCATAAAAGATAGAAGTGAAATGAGTATCCCGATCTGATATAGTAGAGAATGACACTCCATGAAGATTAACCACCTCTTGAATGTAGATATGAGCCAACCTCTAGACACTAATTCAAGACTTGATAGGAAGAAAGTGTGCTAACTTGGTTAACTAATAACCGATTGTCACGACCCAGGGGTACCCCCTAGATGTAACACGGCGTAGAGAACCTCATAGCACTCCATACAAGCCGCTTAGCTTTCAAAATATAAGAAATAGAACAATAAGAGTAAAACAATAGTCCAAGTCCAAAACATTTTATAAAGCAAAGCGGAAGTCTAAAACACTTGTCTTATCTGAGCCATCTCATACGATAGAATGAAATTTGCCCTAGCACATACATCATGTCCAAAAGAGAAAATACATTAAAGAAAGTGAAACAATAAAACTCCATCCTCGAAACATGAGGACTCACTTAAAAATGGAAATCTCAAACTCAATCACTAGCCACGAAACCTTGAAACTTGACTACCGAGCCCTACATTTAGGGAAATATAGGGAAGAGTATGTGTTGCTACAAAATAATGTACAAAGTATGATAGCCATGCATAAACATTTAAATCATGCTAAAAAGGGATATTTCATTTCATGACATGAAATTGACCCAACTAAACATGATATAAAAGAGTTATAAAACATAAGTCATAAATCATGGACAATGCAAGCTAGCTTCATCTTTAAAACCATTGAAATCTTATGAGATACTTCTTGAAGTATCCGTAGTTCATTATTACTTGTGGGGAATTATCCTTAACTAATATGTAAGACCATGTGAGCTATTAACATGGAATCTGGTGTCTACCCCACACAAAAAAGAGGTATCCTACTTGCCAAGGTAAGACGATGAACTTCTAGCTATTGTGGATCCACTAGCTAATGTCTATCTAAGAAAACATCCTATGGTGACACATCATAATGCGATAAGGAGATTGCTGCTAAAAACCATTCCTCTACTAACAAGGGAGTTTCCATTTCATGAGATTGCTTCTAGAAACCCAACCTCTACTAATGGGAGAGCTTTCATCCCATCATCAATATTAACTCGGTGCTAAGCATAAATCCCACAAAATAATCATTTCGTACTTGACTTTATTATTCATGGAAAGGTACCCTTGGACAACCAATCCAAGCTAGTTCATTAGGATAGCTCTTACTCTTTGATTCAATTAGGTGAGAAAGACTTTCAACCTAAGAATCCTTTATATGTGAGAAAACCTTTTACATCATGCTAGTATGTGTTTAGTGAGAATATCCTTTCACAACACAATATCATCATTGGTACTTTACTCTAAAAGCACCTTTAAAATATTTGCATAGATTTCGTAAAACAATGCATAAGTCCATATTTTATCTCTTGAGGCTCAAAACACACTTTAAATCATCAATGCTTAAATAGCATGGGTTAGATATCGATTTCATCAGAAAATCATGTAAAGCTTGCAATACATGCCTAATTTAATAAAACTCTTCCTTGAAGATCAAAATCCCACATCATATGATTCATAACTTGAAAACATGGGGATTACATAGGTTCGTGGGAAAATCATCATTAAATCATAATATTTCATCAATTCATGCATAAGAGAACATATTTCAATAATTTAAAGCAATAATGAAAACAACCGATGATAATTGAAGAAAACCCTAACTTAAATGGAGAATTCTACCTTTAGATATATAGGAATTTGGGGACTCCATGGATGAATGGAATCCATTGATGAAAACTATCATACCTTGAATCCAAATGCTAGCCTTTTATGGAGAAACTAAGACCTCAGCTTGAAACCCTAGATGAACCCTTCTTCTTCTTCTTCAAGTTTCTAGAGAGGGAATTATTTGAGAGATCTTCTTTTTGGTGAGTTTAGAGATAATGATTTCTATTGGGAACTTTGGGGGTAAAAAGCTTATATAAGGGTCTTAGACATAGGCAAATTGATATAGTATAGGAACTAATTAATTAGGAAAAGACCCAACTACCCCTGAAATAACTGTCAGATGTCGAACGACTCACCAACCACAGACCCAGTCGATGGACCGTGGTCTGACCTACGGACCCCTGGACCCCTGCAAATTTCTGAGGGTCCAATCCACGGACCCACCTACGGTCCATGGCCCACACCACGGGCCGTGGTTGGTCCTCATGGATGGCACCTGGGAGTTCTAAATTTTGCTAGGCTTTCCTCTTTCGAATTTGGGGTGTTTAAATATCTCCCCCTTGGGATTATTTGTCCTCGAATAAAATTCAAGCTTGTTCTAAAAGAGTAGGAGAGGAACTAACAACCCAACATACAATGCAATGCTTACAACCAAGGAGGAACTATTGACTCCAAGCTAGGACGTTCTGAAAATATCATAAGAGAGGTAAATCAAACTCTATCAGCCCACTATGCATGCAATGCACATAATTAAGGAGGAAACATCAACTCCAAGCTCAACATAATCAAATGAACCATAGGGAAGTAGGAACTACGTCTAGCAACCCAATATGCATGAATTTTAAAAATTTCTTATGTTCAAGGAGGAACGTTCTTGTCCAAGCTAAAAGCATGCTCAACACAATCTCATGAAACTCATATGCAATTCACTCTCAAAAAGCATATCTAAAGAATGTTCATCAATACATCACATGAAGTCTACAGGAAACTAATACTCAATGCACAACCAACATGAGGAAAATTAATCATGTAAACTCATTTTTTTTCAAAACACAAGGTTTCATGAACATGCATCACATAAGAAAATCATGGAAACACATAAAAACACATTACTCCCAAAACAAGGATAGACTAAGAGGAACTCATTACCTCAAGCTAGAATAGGAGTAGAAGGAAAGAGATGAGGATATCGGGCACCCTCAACTAACTGATTCCTCCACGGAATCTTTTTCCTTGTTTCACAACTTCGTAACTTGCCGGTCAAAAATCTCAATAGGAACTTCCTCATAAGAAAGACTTTCATCAACTCCCTACAATTCTAGGGAAACTATGGGTGTCAGATCTCCAACACACTTCTTAAGCATCGTGACATGGAATACATGGTGCACTGTTGCCAAATCATTTGGAAAATCTAACTCATAAGCAACCTTACCAACGTGTTTCAAAACTCGATATGGGCCTACATACCGGAGACTAAGCTTCCCCTTCTTACCAAACCTTATTACACCCTTCATGGGTGAGTTTGTAAGTAAACCCAATCGTTGACCTCATACTCTAGATCCCTTCTCCTCACATCAACATAGGACTTTTGCTAACTTTGAGCCATTTTCAACCTTTCCCTTATAAGTCGAACTCTCTCTATGGCCTGATGTACCAATCAGGACCTATTAGGCTAAATTCACCCACCTCAAACCATCTAAGAGGAGATTTACACCTCCAACCATATAAGCCCTCAAATGGAGCCATATTGATACCTGAGTGATAACTGTTATTGTAAGCAAATTCTATTAATGGAAAATGGTCATCCTAATTTCCCTTAAAATCGATCAGACAAGCCCTTAACATATCTTTAAATGTTTGGATTGTACGCTCCGCTTGCTCATCAGTTTGGGGATAAAAAGCCATGCCAAGACCCTTTTGGAATGACTTCCAAAATGTAGAAATGAATTCGGTACCACGATTGGAAATAATGGACAAGGGCATTCCATGCAACCTTACCATTTCTCTCAAATACAACTTGCCTCCGAGTAGAAAACCTTAACGGGAAGGAAATTAGTCGATTATGTCATCCGATCTACTATAACCCATATTAAATCATGTTGTTGTCACGAACGAGGTAAACCAACTATAAAGTTCACATTTAAAACTTCCCAATTGAAAGTAGGAATGCTAATGTCTTGGAATAAACCTCTCGGTTTCTGATGCTCAACTTTCACTTGTTGGTAATTTGGACACTTAGCGACAAATCTCACAATATCATTCTTCATCCCATTTCACCAATAGACCTCACGTAAATCACGACACATCTTGGTGGCTCCTGGGAGAATGGAATACCGCAAACTATGGGCTTCTACTAAAATATGTTCCCTCCAGTCATCAACATTTAGAACACATAACCGACCTTGGTATCTAAGTATCCCATCTCCACCTTGGGAGAAAGCCTCAACAGATTTGTTAAGCACCGCCTCTTTTAATTCTACCAAGATTGGATCAATACCTTGCTTGGCTTTCACATCAGCCACAAAAGATGATCGTAACCCTTGTGAACCATAACAACTACTTTGGTTGAGTCCACTAGTTCAACACCTATTCGAGCTAATCAATGAACATCTCGAAGCAACACTTTATTTTCTTCTCCAATATGAGAAACACTTCCTAGAGGTAATCGACTAAGAGCATCCTCTACCATATTAGCTTTACCGGGGTGATAAAGAACACTCATGTAATAATACTTCAATAACTCAAGCCACCTTCTTTTGTGAAGATTCAATTTTTTTATTAAACACATATTGCAAACTCTAGTAATCGTTAAACACATCTACATGTACTCCATACATATAGTGTCTCCAACTATTTAAGGCAAAAATGACCGCCGCTAACTCAAGGTCGTGAGTAGGATAATTCTTCTCATGGATTTTAAGTTTCCTTGAGGCATAGGCAATAAATTTCCCATTTTGCATAACCACACACCATTACCCGATTCTAGAGGCATCACAATTAACCATGAAACCATCCGTCCCTTATGGTAAGGTCAAAATCGAAGCGGAAGTAACTCTGTCTTTCTACTCTTGAAAACTCTTTTCACACGCTTCAGACCATATGAGAAGCCTTCTTTTGAGTCAAAGTTGCCAAAGCAGAGACAATTGAAGAAAAACCCTCAACAAATCTTCTATAGTAACTTGCTAGACCCAAGAAACTTCTAATATCTGAGAAGTTGGAGGTCTAGGCCAACTCTTGACCGCATCTATCTTCTTAGAATATACCTCAATACCCTTACTCGAAACAATATGACCGAGGAAAGCAATAGAACTTAACCAAAAAGTTGTGGGTCCTTGATAATTTGTAACTAATGAGTCCATAAATTGGACTCATTTAAGGCTATAGTTTGATAGAATTAGTGTCCTCAAATGCATATTTTGTCTTAATATCTGATGAAAATGCTTAAGTTTTAGGTATTTGGAGTTTCAGGGAAAGCATGGACACTACTTAGCAAAAAGGAACAAAAGTAGTTAAAAGAACGAAGAAATGAAGATTTGAGAATCACTGAACCTATTTGGTGAGTCACCAAAAGGTCTTATCCTCGCCTTTTGTTCCAGTGTGGTGATCCCTAAAAGAAAGGAACAAATCGGCGGTGAAAAGGAGTAGTCGGCGTGTCACCGAGCAGTTCCGTGAAGCAGTACTATGTCGCCCAATGATCCAAAACACAACGATGCTGAAGAATAGAGCAAGACGGCGATGAAACCTACCAAAGGGAGGATCATTGATTTGATCGACGATTTTGACTAATGGCGCCGAATGATCTGTTGCAGCAAATATTTTTGAAAACTATAAATACTCATTGATAATTATTATTTTAGTATCGAATTTTTAGCTTTGAACAATAATTTTTCAGATTTTGTTTCTATTTTTGAGTTCTAAGTTTGAAGAGGGTTTTGAAGAACTTGAATGTTCAAATGGTTTCAACTCCAAGATTTTGGACTTGAGTCTTGTGGATTCTTCACTCTTGACTTGATTTGAGACTTAAATATTCATACCCATTTGAATGCAAACTCATATTGGTATAAATTTCTATCTATTTAGCATGTCTAGCTAAAACCCCAATTCTTGGGGTGTGATTTTGTGAATATGGGTTAGATTATCTGTTGGGTCTTGCTTGTTGGTGGTTTATTTGTTGTTTTGATGTGATTTTGTTTAGTAGTTGTGATGGAACTTAATGAAATTGTAGTTGCAAATACGATTTCACCTTTGTATTTTTGGCTTGCTAGACAGAGAGGTTGTAAAACTAAGACTACTAAATTGATGGCCGGTTGGAGTGGGTTGACATGAGGTTCAGCTCGAGAGAGTGAACCCTAGTCTCATTCCCACACACTCAGCTCGAGAGAGTGAGTGGGCTAAGGCGGAGGTTGTTCTTAAAAGTGGCAGCTCGGTGCTCGAGAGAAATGGGGTTGATTCAGTGTAAGTTGCTCGAGAGAGAATTTACCCCCACTATAGTCTAGCCTAATCACAAACATTCAATGAATTTACTACCAAAAGCATGTACCCAATGATTTAGTCTATCCCATATTCCTATCTCATCCCAATAATCCCGTCTCCATATTAGTATCTTTATTTATTTTCACTGTTTTTGTTGTTTTTGTATACTTGTGAAAAACCACCATTGTTAATTAACGCTTGCGTCACCCTCCTTAGATTTAGCATGTTTATATTCGATATTGTTTTTAGCTATGACTAATTAGAACTTAATTTTATTTTTCTATTAATTTCACCACTACTCCCTTGGGACTCGACCCCAACTCTTGGTTGGGTTATTATACTATCGCACAATCGTAGACAGTTGTATTGGAAGTTGTGTCTTGATTATGCAAACATCAGCAACACAATCCTCAAATGATCAATATGCGCATTCTCACTTCTTGAGTGGATCAAAATATCATCAATGAACACAATCACAAACATGTCAAGGTAGAAACAAAACAAGGCTCTAAGAACACATCTGGACGAACATCAAACCTCATAGCCACATATGGCTTCACAAAAGACAAGGTAGCACGGGGATCAGGTAAAGCATATACATCAAGTTGGAACACTTTCAACATACCGGTAACCACATCCAGAGAACTCTCTTGTTCACCATGAGTCTAAAGTGCATAGAAGAGATTTTGCTTAGGAGCATTGGATCCCGCACCACTAGTAGTAGGTTGTTTTCCCTCTCTTCCTTTAGACATAGGAATTGGGCAATCCCTCATTTTGTGACCACTCTTACCACAACCAAAGCAACCTTTTATGCCGGCTAGATACATTCCCTCATACTTCCTTCCACACTTCGTACAATTAGACCTAGGCAATGAAGATCCACTACCATTACCTCTTTGAGGCTTAGGGTTAGACACCCTATATTGGTTGAACTTATGAGGAGCATTGGAGGAACGCTGACTACAAAATATTTGTCGGAATCTAGGATAACATTGTCCATCGGACCATGCTTTAGAGAAATTCCCATCACCGATCTTAGCTCTTTTTGCCTCCCTAGACTTTTCTTTGATTTTTTCCTCCTCATTTTTTGTGCATGTACCATGAGACGACAGATGTACATGTCATTAATGAGCATAGTTATTGGCACTCTTTCACCACTATTTTGGACACTCCCAAAACAAACTTAGTCATCATAGCCCTTGATTCTGAAACCATTGAAGGAGCATACTTATAAAAATGTGTTAAATTTAGAGCATATTCCCTCACACTCATACATCCTTGTCGAAGGTTAATGTAACAATGGGAAAATTCATAGGTTGAACTAGAGCCTAAACGTAATGTCAATGAAGTATAAAATGAATTCCCCTAAGTTAGTAGACCATCTAGGTGTGCTATGGTGGTCTATGAGTTAAGGACTAAGGGAGGAGAGTGCCAAGCAAAAAGGGGCAAGCCAAGGCCAAAGGCCAAGGCTGCCCCAAACTTGGAGCTACTGCCTCAAACTCCACGGCCATCACCCCGGCTCGTTGTCATGACCACGGGCAAGTGGGAGGCTTCGTGGAGTTTCCTTGGTCAAGGGAGAGGGACGTCCAAATTTCCTAGACACTTCCTCACCCTTTACGAGAGGGACCACGAGTCGTGGTCCACTTCACGACTCGTGAAGGTGGGCGTGGAGCTCCCGTAGATTTTAGGTAGTTGGGGGTTGGTAAGGTAGCTACTGCCCAAGGCACCACGGGAACCACTACGGGCAGTGGTGCACTTGACACGGGAGAGGGGTGGCTCGTGAAGGTCACTTGGCACCAAGGCTTGAAGGCCTTGCCTCCACAAGGCCAAGTCATGACCAAGGCCATCAGCACGGATCGTGGGAGGCTCCGTGGTCTTGTCTTGGTCAAGTGTTGGCTTGTGCTTGAAAGGGGAGCTACTGCCTCCAACACCACGGGAAGCACCACGACCCATGGTGCACTTTCACGACCCAAGAGTGGTGGCCGTGGTCCCTGACAGGAACCATTTAAATGAAGAGTTTTGGGACTTTTCCTTTTTAAGTCCTTTTTAAGTAGGGGTGTTTTGGGTATTTTAGAGGTTAATTATATATTGGTTTTTAAGTCTGAATTCATAAGTTTTAGTCATTTTACACAACACCCAATGGAAATCAAAACTCTCCCACTTCTCTCTAAACTCTCTCTCTAAAAACCTTAGAAGAAGAAGAATACATTGGAGCTAGGGTTTCAAGGTTATTTCCCAAATTTCTTGGAGTTTCTCCATTTATTCTCAAGGAATCAACTAAGGTATGGTTTCTCTTCACTCTTGGAATCTTTTCCTCAATAGGCCCTCTCAAAAATTGGATTTCAAAGTTCTCCAAATTCTAGGTTTTCTCTCAATTTCGTGGGTCACTTTACAAGTGTGTTTTCATTGAATTATAATGATTAAATATGGTGGTATATCATGATTTTTGGATGAATTAATGTCATGTTGATGGTTTTTGAACAAATCCCCACAAGACCCATGAATTCCCCTTACTTTCTCACTTTAAACCCTAGTATGACTTTAATGGTGAATGAAGGATGAGAATCTAATATGAAATTGTGGAATTCCTTATTTTCTTATTATGTTGCTCTATATGATGAATGATTACCAATGAATTAGGGCTGAATCTTGATGTGGTCTTTGAAGGCTATGAATGAAGGTTGTCAAATTGATGAATGTTCATATATTGAATTGTTGATCCACTTATGGTGGAGGTGCTACTTGATTATGAATTGTAGTGATTGAGTTATGTTCCTTTTCCCTACAACCCCAAGTGTTGACAAGTATGCTATGAAACGAACATGAATGTCAAGCTATGATTATGGTAGTGTTGGTATGATGAATAGAAGGTAAATCTCATGAACACTATATGACTATGTTATGAATGAACATTATTATATGTTGATTGTTTCACGATGAAAGGTTATCCTCATCTTAGAACTTGTGAGCTATATGATGAATGATGGGTTGAATCCCTAATGCACTCCTTATTGAATTAATGTGTAAGTAAAGGCTTAATACTACTTCAAAAAGGGATTTTTGTGCTTCGCACCGAGTGAACATGAATATGATATGGAAGCTTTTATGTTTAGCAAGTCCGACTTCCCATATGGGTTCCTTTTTCGATTAGCAAGTCCGGGTTTCCAATCCATATGTTGTCTCATGAAATGGAAACCTTTTACGTTTAGCAAGTCCGGGTTTCTAGTAGACATCTCCTTGTTCAATAACTATGTTTGCCCACATAGGTATTACACAGTGGATACACTTAGATGCTATTATGTTAGTTCTACCTTGGCAGGTAGAACACTCTCTTTTCGGTGGGGGGTAGAACACCGGATTCCATGAAATTCACATGGGCTATGTCGGTTATTGCTAATATCTCTATGCTTTAAGAAGATGATCTAATGTATGAATATGACTTATGTAAATGACTTATGAACTCTAACTAGAACTACTTGAGGGATACTACTTAGTATAGGTGAGGGTATGGGACTTTACCTATGCATTGCACAAGTGGGTTCTTTGAGGAGTTCTAGAGTGAGTCCTCTATGGATGGCAACTTATGAATGATGGTAAGGTTGGTTTCACCTATTAGGATGTTAATTA
Organism: Solanum chiquidenum; assembly: GCA_029582725.1. NCBI lineage: Eukaryota > Viridiplantae > Streptophyta > Magnoliopsida > Solanales > Solanaceae > Solanum > Solanum chiquidenum. The sequence goes on from JAJOOS010008575.1 coordinate 25,979, forward strand.
TGTATGTGATTACATTTGTGTCTTCTTGATGGCTTTACTTAGTATATATGGGGGTATGGGACTTTATATATACATTGTACGAGTAAACTTGAAAGGAGGGTCATGGGTGGTGTCTTATGATGGTATGATATAAATGGAATTCAAATGTGTAAGGTATGGGTTATGGCTTCTTGTTATGATCATGAATGTCTCTTTATCTTGTAATGTGGATCGGCTAAATGTTCCTTGAATATGCATGATGGCTTTTAACTTGAAATAGAATGTTTTCATATAAAGGTCCCTTTTAAGCATGTTTTAAGTGGTTTTAATTGCATGAATTCCATACTTAGTACAATTGATTGTGCTAACCCATATTTATTCCTTTTTCTACTAAGTATAGGTTCCGGGAAGTGATTGTGCTACTAAGAGACTCAAGCTTGGACTTAGACTTGAGGACACATATTATGACAGTTACGTCTCTTGTATTGTAATGGACTTTTAGACTCTTTTTGTACTTTTCATTTTGAGACAATTCTATTGTAAAGGGCTATGGTCCCTAATTGAAATTCTTATGTGTACTTAGATGGTTTCATTGAGATGATGATGTCTAGACATCCTACTTTCTATTTTCTATTATGAGACACTTTGACATTGATGTTGAAAAGTTTTTAAATCTCTGCATTATTAAATATCCATATGCAAGGATGAATATGCTAAGGGCTCGTATAAGGCCCCTTCGAGGTCAAGTACGTCGTGTTACGCCTAGGGGGTGCTCTCGGGGTGTGACAGTTAATGAACTCAAGCACCTTGGCTTCCCTCATCTCAAGGGGAAAGAAACTATCAAGAAAAGCGACCTTAAACTTCTCCCAATCAAGAGGACTTGCATCTTCCAGTCTCCCTTCCTTTCATTAGTTATACCATATTTGAGCCACACCCTTTAGTTGATAAGCGGCCAATTCTGCCTTTTCCACTGGCGTAACTCCCATGATCATCAAAACCTTTTAGTCCTCATCAATAAACTCTTAAGGATCTTCCTCAACTTTAGAACCATGAAATTCCGAAGGATTCATCCTTGTGTAGTCCCTCACTCTTGAAGCTGTCGTACCCACATTTGGGTTCACGGGAACCACGACCTCCCTATTATCTTGGGCCATCATGCCTTGAGCCAATACTTGAAAAGCATCCCTAAAATCCGCATTCGACACTTTCTCAACCAATGGATCGACCAGAACATGAGGAGCTTTGGGAGGAGCTTCTTGTTCCACATTCTCCCTCACATTCCTTCTAGTATAAGCTCTTCGTGAAGCCATATCCTAAAGATCATAGGATAATGATTAGGAGAGAGACTTTATAGAGTTAAACTCTATCGCATGACTTAAGAGTAATGAAATAAGTGGAGTTTCCTAATCATCTTCTTGCCTCTAATACATAAATGTGGCGCTCTTCACACTCATGAACAAAATTCTACTAGACGTGGCTTATGAGACATCATAGGACCATTCTAAACCTTGTGCTCTGATTACCAAGTTTATCACGACCCATGGGTATCCCCTAGATGGAACATGGCATAGAGAACCCTGAAGGACTCCATACAAGCCACTTAGCTCTCATAACATAAGAAATAGAACAATAAGAGTAAAACAATAGTCTAAGTCCACAACATTTTATAAAACAAAGCGTAAGTCTAAAACACTTGTCTCATCATAGCCATCTAATACAATAGAATTAAATTGGGCCTTGCCCATACATCATATCCAAAAGAAAAAATACATGAAAGAAAGTGAAATAATAAAAATCCATCCTCAAAGTATGAGGACTCACCAAAGATTAGAAATCTCAAACTCAACCAATAGCACGAAACCCTGAAACCTGACTGCTGGACCCTACATTTTGGAATATGTAGGAAAGAGTATGTGTTAGTACAAAATAATGTACAAAGTATGACAGCCATGCATAAAACATTTAAATCATGCTAAAAAGGGACATTTCATTTCATGACATGCAATTGATCCAACTAAACATGATATAAAAGAGTTACAAAACATAAGTCATAAATCATGGTCAATGCAAGCTAACTTCATCTTTAAAACCTTTGAACTCACATGCGATGCTTCTTGAAGTAACCTTAGTTCCTTATTACTTGAGAGGAATTAGACTTAACCGACATGTAAGACCATGTGAGCTATTCAAATGGAATTTGGTGTCTACCCCACACCGAAAAGAGGTGTCCTACTTGCCAAGGTAAGACCATAAACTTCTAGCTATTGTGGATCCACTAGCTAATGTCTATCTAAGACAACATCTTATGGTGGCAAATAGTTATGGGATAAGGAGATTGCTACTAGAAATCCTACCTCTACTAACGGGGGAGCTTCCATCTCATTAGATTGCTTCTAGAAACCCAGTCTTTTCTAACGGGAGAGCTTCCATCCCATCATCAATATCCAGTCGGTGCTAAGCATAAATCCCATGGAATAGTTGATTGTTACTTGACTTCATTATTCATGGAAAGGTTCTCTTGGACAACAAATTCATGCCCGTTCATTAGGATAGCTCTTACTCTTTAATTCAATTAGGCTAGAAACCAATTCAACCTAAGAATGCTTTCTATGTGAGAAAACCTTTCACATCATGATAGTATGTATTTAGTGAAAATAGCCTTGTATAACACAACATCATCGTTGGTACTTTACTCTCAAAGCACCCTTAAAATATTTGTATAGATTTCATAAAACAATGCATAAGTCCATAATTTACCTCTTGAGGCTCAAAACCCACTTTCAATCATCAATGCATAGAAAACAAGGGTTAGATATAAATATTATCATAAAGTCATGTAAAGTTTCTAATACATGCTTAATTTCATAAAATTCTTCCTTGAAGATAAAAATCCCACATCATATGATTCATAACTTGAAAACATGGGGATTACATGAGTTCATGGGGAAATCATCATAAAATCATCATACTTCATCAATTCATGCATCACAGATCATAATTCAATCATTTAAATCCATAATGAAAAGAACCCATGATAATTGAAGAAAACCCTAACTCACTTGGGGAATACAACCTTTAGAAATAGAGGAATTTGGGAATCTATGGATGAAAACTATCATACCTTGAATTCTAATGCTAGCCTTCAATGGAGTAATTGAGACCTTAGCTTAAAACCCTAGATGAATCCTTCTTCTTCTTTTTCAAGTTTCTAGGGAGAGAATTATTTCAGAGCTTTTTTAGTTAGTTTATTGAGAATGATTTCTATTGGGAAATTTACGGCTAAAAAGCTTATATAAGGGTCTTAGACATAGGCAAAACGACATAGTATAGGAACTAATTAATTAGGAAAAATCCCAACTACCCCTTAAATAACTGTCACCTGTCAAACGACTCACCGACCATGGACCCTAGTGGACAAACCATGTTCTGATCTACGATCCATCCTGGTGGACCGTCGGTGGTATTCAGAGAATTTTGGTCAACTTACAAACCCCTGGACCTCAGACCGTTGAACCACCTACGGTCCGTAGGTCCACTCGTGGTTGTGCCCTGGAAATTTTTGAGGGACCAATCCACAAACCCATCTACGATTTGGGGCCCACACCATAAGTCGTTATTGGCCCTCGTGGATGGAACCTAGGAGTTCTGAAGTTTGCTAGGCTTTCATCTTTCGAATCCGAGGTGTTACAACGATAACCCAAATGCTATCAACACATGGACAAGTTTTAGGAAATCTTGCCACAAAGTCAATAAAGGTGGCAGAAGCATTAGTCAACCCAAAAGACATCATAAGAACTCATAGTGGCTATATCGAGTCCTAAATGAGGTCCTAGGGATGTCTGCGGCCATAATCCTTACATGATTGTAACCAAATCTCAAATCAATCTTTGAAAACTCTATTTCACCCCTAAGTTGGTTGAACAGATCATCAATCCAAGGCTTGGGGTAACAGTTCTTCACTGTCACTCTATTCATCTTCCTATAATCAATAATCAAGTGCATCGTACCATCAGTCTTCTTCACAAATAGATAGGATGAGCGTCCCAAAGTGATACATTACGCCCGATAAACCCCTTACCCAAGGGATCTTGAAGCTAAACACTAAGCTCCATGAGCTCTGTAACAACCATCTGATATGGTGGAATAGAAATAGGTCAAGTACTCGACTCAAACTCAATAGGAAAGTCAACATCACGCTCTGGGTTTGGCAAGGAAGGTCGCTATGAAACACATCCACAAGATCATGGACAAGTGGAATAGACTAAACTAGAGGGACCTCCCTACTCACATCCCGTATATATGTTTGATACGACAACACCCGCGACCCACTAACCTCTGAGCTCGAATAGAAGATATAACTCCAATCACTGTGCTACTAGTGGATCCATACCACACCAATTAGGGAAATAGCAGGCATGGCTAAAGTAATAGTGTTATAGAAACAATATAAAATCACACAGTAAGTAGATAACTAGCACATGCCCACATGAATGGGTCTAGAATGCAACCATCGTACATCTGTAGCAAAAATGGAAACTCTCTCTTATACGAAGTTCATTCTTACAACTCTACTACTTCATATTGAAGCACATGAGACTTGTCAAGAACATACGGGAACAACATCAAAACATGGAAATCTGGGTGAATAACTAAGATTATATGAGGTAAAGCTAACTTATATGCAACCTCTCTAACTATCCGCAGTTTCTCAAAAGGCCCTATATACCTACGGCTAAGCTAGCCCCATCACCCAAACCTCATCACACCTTTCATGGAAGACACACAGATAAAGAATCTACCACCAACTGAGAATCTCAAAAGTCACCGCCTACGATCAGCATAATTCATATGCCTACTCTGAGCTGTCCGAAATCTTTCTTGAATCACCCTCTCCTGCTCCAAAGCCTCGTGATTAAATTTGTACCATGTGGTCAATGCTCTATATACTCAAACAAACCAAATAGAGAGAAAAAATACCTACACTATAAGGCCTCGAATAGGGCCATCCTGATGCTAGAATGGTAGATGTTGTTATACACAAACTACTTGAAAGTCAAGAACTGATCCCATTGTCCTCCAAACTCTAAGACACAAGAACACAACATATCCATAATGACCTACATAGTACACTCTGACTAACTATAAGTTTATGGGTCTGATGATTTGCTAAGGTCAACATAATACCGTACGACCTCTCGAATGTAGATACGAGCCAACCTCTAGATGCTAAATGAAGTCTTGATAGGAAGAAAGTGTGCTAACTTGGTTAATTAATCAACCATAACCAAAATGTTATCAACACCTGAAGAAGTCTGAGGAAATCCTGCCATAAAGTCAATAAAGGTGGCAGAAGCATTTGTCAACCCGGAAGAGAACACAAAGAACTTATAGTGGCTATATCGAATCATAAATGTGGTCCTAGGGATGTCTGCGGCCATAATCCTTAAATAATTGTAACCAAATCTCACATCAATCTTTAAAAACGTTATTTAACCCCTAAGTTGGTTGAAAAAATCATCAATCCTAGGCATGGGGTAACGGTTCTTCACCTTCACTTTATTCATCTTCCTATAGTTAATAAACATGTGCGTCATACTATTCATTTTCTTCACAAACAGAAAAGAAAAGTGCCCCAAAGCGATACACTAGGGCAGATAAACAGCTTACCCAAAAGATCTTGAAGTTAAACATTGAGCTCCGTAGGATCCATCTGATATGGTGGAATAGAAATAGGTCAAGTAGTCGACTCAAACCCAATAGGAAAGTCAACATCACACTCTGGGGGTTGGCTAGGAAGGTCGCTCGGAAACACATCCACAAAGTCACGGACAAGTGGAACAGACTACACTGGAAGGACCTCCCTACTAACATCCCACACATATGCCAGATAAGATTAACACCCGCTACTCACTAACCTCTGATCTCGAATAAAAGAGATAACTCCAATCAATCTGGTACTAGTTGAGCCATATCACACCAATTAGGGGAATACCAAGCATGGATAAACTATCAGGGTTATATAAACAATCTTAATTCGCACGGTAAGTAGATAACTAGCCCGTGCCCAGAATCACATCGAAGTCAAGCATATCTAGAAATTTAAGGTCAATGTTGGTATCATATTCGTGGGTATTAACTAAGAATGATTGAAACACATGATCAATTTCTAAAGACTTACCTACGGAGGTCGACTCACCCATGAGGGTCGACACATGAAATGGTGCTACCATAGTCTATGAACTCATATCCATACTAGAAACATAATACATAGACACATAAAATAGGAAGAGCCCAAATCAAATAAAGTCGAAGAGGGCTAATGGCATAAAATAATCGTACCTATGATCACATCCTCTAATGCCTTCGACTCCACCCTCGCTGGAGCTGCATAGAAATTACCTTGTCTGACTCTATCCTAGCTACCAGCCCTACCACCTAGCCTACCTCCCAAGGGACCACCCTAAATACCCTGCTCTCTACTACAACGGTCATGACCCTGACCTCAACCCCTAGTTGAAAGGTGTTTTTGGTGGAGCTTGTAGAGCTAGTGGAGTTTCATATTAAGAGGGAGCATTCCGCCCACCCAAAGAAGAATCTCTCGCCCAGTGATCCAACTCACCACAGTTAAAGCAACTCGGAGATGATGTACTCCTAGAAGAACAATCACCATAGCCTAAAGGACAAGACTAGGACCCATGACTATAGCTAGAGAACAACTCGCTCTAACTTTACCAGTCACCGTTTGAAGGCTGAATAGGCAGACTTGGATAACCCTGTAGAAAGCAATGTTGAGTCCAATCATAAGTATCTCTAGACGTGGAATGAGACATGTTTTAGCTACCCTCATGTATAACTCTCTTATTATTGCACCGTTCAACGTCACAATGGAACTACTCAATCGTGAGGGCATGGTCAAGAACATCCAAAAGTAAATGGCCTCTGAAGAGAATAGATACAGTCTTAATTCGCGACTTAAGACTCAACCCATGGAAAAAAATGAACTCTATCCTCCTCACTAGGTAGAATTATATTACCATGACAAGATAGCTCGTGAAACCTGACCTCATACTTAGGCATTGTCATAGAACCCTACTCCAACTTAGAAAACTTATCATGGAGATTATCTCAAACATTGTGAGGGATGAACCTGCCAAGAAGGCCTCAGAAAACTTGGCCTATGTGAATAGAGAAGACCCAAATGGCCTAGTCTCGATGAAGGTATTCCACCACTGTCTGGCTGGCCCATCTAACTGATACTCATTGATGTTGGCTACTCTTGAATCCACTAGACTCAAAGTACAAAACCACTCCTGGTAAGTAGTCAGAAACTTGTGGGCATCCTCACCCATAACCGTATAAAACCTTGGAGGTGAAGGTATTAGAAACATTTTGAGCATCTTCTGCTCCTCTAGCGGCATAGTTGCAGCCGCAATCATGGGATAGGCACCCTCAAGTGGTACCCTAGCCCGAGATGCCTATGTTATAGGCTAGGGCCTGTTGTATTCCCTTAAGCTTGGTCAGAAGCTGATTAATGGCTACTTCGTGATCTTGAGGAACAACCTGTTCGAGTGGTGGTTGAGCTGGTCTCGGCCCTACCTACTACTTTGGAACATGGGTTCTAGAGGGCCTTCCACGGTCTCCAGACCCCACTCTCTATCTAGGGGTGGTGTTGCACCTCTACAAGTCAAGGAGGTCAACCCCTACCCCAAGCCACCACACAACGCGTACGAGCCATCTTGTAAACAGAGTGAAACATATGTGATTATAAGAAACCAATGAATCATATACTATGTGCAAGTGATACAAAAAGGAAGAATTCCTAAAGGCACCATGTAGACTACCAAAGATAGGATACTTATGTCTTCACACAGATCTATAAGACTCTACTAGATATTGATTATGTACAAGTGAGTACGGTGAACCTAAGGTTTTGATACCAACTTTTCATGAAGCAATATAAGTCCCAAAAATGGACCAGAACAAGCCATCGCAAAGGCAAACGACTAGCTAATATCAATAGAGAAGGAGATAGGCTAATCCAGGACGCCAAGTACTCACCCTCGTCTTCAATATCCACAAGCTACAAAATATGGTACAAACGATCACCACCAATAACTGGTACTAGGACCTGCATCATGAAAAGATGCAGAGTGTAGCATAAGTATTAAAACAAAGGTACTCATTAGGCTTCGTAAGCCAAATGAGAAGGGAAGGTTAAATTTGTTTGAAAAGATAGAATCTAGACACACATAAAGATCAAATAGGGTATATAAATAAAGCACACGATCATACCAAAAGTAAATGTAAGTACAACTAAACTAAACCTAAGTGGACCACATAAACCTAGAAAGTACACTCGTGCACAAGTATGAATAAAACACAAAAGGACCCCATAAGCCCCACATGTACATATTATAGCTAAGACTATTGAGGAAAGAGTACCATGAGCCACAAGTTGGCCCCAACCCACCTAACCATCAAATCCAGTAAACTCCCAACCCAACTAGAAAGAGTGTGTCACGATCCAGGGGTACCCCTTAGAGGTAACATGGGGTACTTGACCCCGAAAGGGTCTTATACAATCCCTTAGCACATCATATTATAAGATAATAGAAAAGTACGTAATATTTAAAACCTTTACCCATACAATCGAAAACTTTTCATAAAGTAAGCGAAAGTCTTATACTACACTTTTTGTCTCAAACCATCTAATATACTCTTGAATAAAAGTCTTGGGACGCAGCCCATATAAAAGTCTAGAACATAAAGAAATGACATAAAGGGAAATAAAGTTTTTGTCCTCGAAGCTATTAGGACGCACCAACTCTTCAATTCTTCTTACTCTTTAGAAACATACCTCCAAAGGAACTGAATCTCTGAAACCCTACATTTGATTAAAATGTAAGCAAAGTATGCATTAGTACAAAATGTACCAACTATGATAGCTAGCACAACATCATAAGAGCATCTCAAAATGGTTAGTCAACATAAGACAGGCATAAGGGATAATAACATAGTCATAGCGTAATTTCCAACATAAGCATCATATAATCATAAGTTAACATAAGACCGTTAATGAGCATAAGGGATAAATCATGTTCATGGCATAGTGTTTACTTAGACCTACATACTAACATTCTTCAACCCTTATCCTTTCATATCATAAGAGAACTACGTCACAAGCCACCTCAAAGCATACTTGTGCAATGCATAAACAACATACCATAATACCATCCACACTAAGTACCCCTATTTGGTTATTCTAAGGCATAGTCCACATCTATAGTAAAGACTTAGGTTTTCATATCATAAGAGCACTATACTCCTAAGTAACCTGAAGGCACACTTGTGCAACGCATGGGTGACATCCCATAATACCACACACTAAGCATGTCCTTGAAGTCACCTTATTCATACTTACTATTTGTAGGTGTCATTCTTGACCTACTTCATATATAGACAAGGAACTATCAACTTAAGTCAATCATATCATGTAAGGCAACTATGGCAACAATCCAATATAATCATACATCACATAAGAGAACACTTCATGAGTAGCTTCAAGTCATACTTGTGCCATGTATGAATGGCATCCCGTACTACCATTCACACTAAGTATTTATTTAGTCTATCATACTCAATGATTACTAGTTATCATTCTAGACTATTAAAGATAGCACCCTACTAGGCTTGACCTAACTACCATGCAAAACACACTATCATGCAAACCAAGCTATAGAAGGAAGAGTACTAGTGTTCCAACCTAGCTACCATGCAATCATTCAATATAATGCATGCTACCCTTAGGATAGTATGAATCCTCAACCCTAAGCTACCCTAAGGAGAGTATGATGTCTAAATCCTAAGCTACCCTTAGGAGAGTATGATGTCTCAATCCTAAGATAACCTTAGTAGAGTATGAATCCTCAAATCCTAAGCTACCATAAAATAGCCTTGGCCTAACTAAGTCATGCCACCATGAAGGCAATGTAACAATGGTCAAGCTACCCATAGGAGAGTATAGATCCTCAATATCATGCCTACTCTAATTCAAGCTACCATGAAAATCATCCTACAAATGCTAATTCAAGCAAACCTTAGGAGAGTGTAATTTCTCAATCCCAAGCTACCATGAGAACTCCCAATTCATGCTGCCTAATCAAGCTATACAGGAAGGGATATGTCACAACTTCAAGCTATTCTATTCTAACATGCTTTAATTCATTTTAGGTGATTAACCTATCAATCTAGAACCATTCTATGTGAGAAGACCTTTCACATTCTACATACATGCATTCACATGGTACAAGGTAGGTCATGTGGGTAAAAGGCTTCCACCACAACTCTATCTATTTTAATACCAATTTATGCAAGCTATCTCATCATATTAGACTTACTCTATAAGCCCTAGTGATCATCATCTTTGATTTCAAGCCCTAATCTAAAGCTTTACTCTACAATCATCATATTTCTTTTATCTCACAAGACATAATAATCACAAGTCTTAGTCATAGGAAATCCTAGTCATAATTCATCATAAAGTCCCAAATTCAATCATTACAAATTATGATCTATCATACATTCATAAATCTAGTATCAATTCATGTTCACATTCTTTTATTCTTGTAAATTACTTATCCATAACATCTATTCTAGAAGATGACCTTACAACCTTCATTTTCACCTTTTATGGCATAAACCCACAAAACTCAAATCTAGGGTTAACCATGGAATTCACATAAATTCATCATAACATCATGAATCAACTCTAAATTAATCATAAATAAGTAGTATCCAACCAATTTGAATAATACCCAACTAAACCCGCACATTGGAAGAAACCCTATCATAGATTAGGGTTCTTCTTCACAAATTTGGGGGATTCTAGGGGACTCTATTGGTGGAAGAACCCATAGATGAATAAGCTAAACATACCTTGATTCAAAGGCCTACTAAACTTGCTATTATGGAGGGATTTCTACCTAACTTCCTTTTCTTCCTCTCCTTCTTCTTCTTCTTTGGTTTTCTAGAGAGAGAAATATTTGAGAGGAAGAAATTTAGGATTTTTTGGGGTTTTGGAATTTATGACTTAGTTGGGGTGGTTAATGACTTAAAATACTTTATATAGGTGTATAAAATCCATATAAAACGACCCATCTTAAAACTAATCAAAAAGGAAATTCCTATTTTGACCGTCATTTGGCAGACATGGTGCCAGGTACCACGACTGGACTCACGAGGCGTGGTCAAGACCGAGAGCCGTGGTCCTATCCGTGGTCCCTTGGGAAGTGGCTTGGCCAATGAGTTTTGGCCTCAAAAAGATAAGGCATGACCACGAGACCTCCCACGATCCATGGTCAAGACCACGATCTGTGGTGATGGTTGTGGTCTTTTAGGCACTAGCTTGGCCCCAAGGCCTAGCCTCCCACGAACTTAAGGGGTTTTCACTAGCCCTTTCACGGACCATGGTCAAGACCACTGGTGGTGTTGGACCTTGGGCAGTATTTGGCCAAGGTTGGGGCAGTGCTTGGCCAAGGTTGGGGCAGTGCTTGGCCAAGGTTGGGGCAGTGCTTGGCCAAGGTTGGGGCAGCCTTGGCCTTTGGCTTAGGCTTAGCCCCTTTATCTTGGCACTTGCCCTCGAAACCCCCAATCAAACCCTAGGTGGTCTTTTATACTATGCGGTCTAACATTTACCTTGACGTTCAACCACTAAACCCCTCATTCTATGCATGGGAAGTCTCATCTATGATTCTAACCCTCAACATTGAACTCTAGAACCTTAGCTTGAGGCTCTAGTTTGGTCTACTAGTTTCCGGGGTGTTACAATATATCCCCCTTGGGAACATTCATCCTCGAATGATGATTCTAAACACTTCTTAAGGGAAACGACACTAGACTATCTGCCCATCATGCATGCACTACATATAAATGCACACAACCAAGGAAATAACTTCAATTCCAAGCTAAACACATTCAATGCAACACAAGGGAGTAGGAACTGCATCTAACAACCCAAAGTGCATGAAATTATATATCTATTCATTTTCAAGGAGGACCTAACATCTCCTAGCTAAAACATCCTCAACACACATTCATGGAGCCTAAAAACAACTTACTCACAAAAGTTATTTATTCAAGGAGGAATCTTTCAACTCCAAACTAAGGCATGCTCATTCTTTCATCTCATGAAGTCTATATGCAATTTGACTCAAATGCACTACAACATGAGGCAAAACAATACATATAAGTCATTTCTAACAAGAAATAAGTATTTTCATGAGCATGCATATAAGGATAACATGGCAACACATAGTCACACAATAACCTCATTAGATAGGCACACTATCTCCCCCTTAGGAGTAAGCCTACACAAGCTCTTCTAAACATCATTCCTACTAGGGATAATTTTAGAGTCCAACATAAAAAGTCATAAAAGACAAGAAATCCAGAAATTTACTAAAGCATAAAACACATACCGGAAGGGACATGAGAAGATCACTCGTGATCTTCTCTAGATTGGAGATGATAAACCTATTCTTCTTTTAAGGCTCCACATCCCCACTACTAGAAGCAACTTGCTTACCCTCTGTCCTTGTAACTGTAGCCTTTGGACAATATTTCATCATATGGCCACTCTCACCACAACTAAAGCAACCTTCTCTACCGGCCAAACACCTACCTTCATGCGTCTTACCACACCTAGAACAGGTGGTCCATAGGGACTCATTACTTATCCCTTGTGGCCTAGGGGTAGACACCCTCTCATCTTTGTGCTTAGGATCATTAGAAAATCCATGTCCAAAAAACTTTTGTTGATTTCTAGAACGACCATGTCCACCGAACCCATCATGAAAAGACTTATCACCATCCATCCTAGACCTTTGTTTCTCCCTAACTTTCTCTTTCTTGAGTTTTGACTCTTCTATTTGTTGGGCAAACACCATGAGTCGTGAGATATCCATATCATCAACAAGCATTGCCGTACGATATTCTTCTTCTACTATATCAGACACCGCCGTCATGAACCTACTCATCATATCCCTTGGGTTTGCTACCAAGGATGGAGCATACTTAGACAAAAGAGTAAATTTCAAGGCATTCTCTTTAACACTCATATTACCTTGCTTAAGATTAATGAACTCTTCCATCTTAGCTTCCCTGAACTCCCGTGGAAATAACCTATCAAGAAAATCCAACTTAAATGTTTTCCACTATATAGGACCCGCTTCCACTAGCCTAACATATTTCCATTGCTCATACCGTATTGGGGCAACATATTTTAATTGATAAGAAGCTAGCTCGACTTTCTCTATTTAAGTCACCCCCATGATAGCTAAAACCTTATAAACCCCCTCTATGAACCCATTTCGATCCTCTTCCACCTTGGAGCCACTAAACTCCAGAGGATTCATCCTCAAAAACGGTCTCACTGTAGAAGCAACCATCCCTCTTATTGGGTTTGCCGGAGCCGCAACCTCTCTATTATCTTGCACCGTCAAATCTTGATCCAACAATTGCATAGAAGCCATAAACTTCGTAAGAGTGACATTCCCAACTGGGGGTCATTTTGAGCTTGAGGAGGAGCTTGGTGTGGAACTTGGAGAGGAACCTCTTGGTACACATTGCCTTCCTCTTCTCTCCTAGCATTAGCCCTTGTATTAGCCATACCCTGAAAATAAACGTGCACAGATTAGAAGAAGGACCTACTAAAGCCAAATTCTATGGCACGACTTAGAGAATAAAGAAGTGAATATTCCTAAACATCCAATAGACACATATTCATAAATGTGGCGCGCTTCACATTTATAAACAAGACTCTACTAGACGTGCACTACACCATTTTAGGCCTACGGCCACCCCAGTAAAGTGTAGCCTAAACTAGCAAAAAGTGTGGCCTTTGATAAAAGGCTACACTTTTGGACTTTAAGCAACACTTTTCTAGGGGTGCCCGAAAGTAGCGTTACCTTAGAGTTTTCAAGTGTTGCCTTATCAGCTACGCTTAAAAGCGTAGCCTAAAAGGCAAAATGGCAACGCTTTTATGTACCTCAAATAGCAACATTTCTATCTCAGACAACTACACTTTTAAGGGTGGCCTTAGCTTCCTTATTGCCCACGATTCGTAAGTGTTTCCTTTTATATCTAATGGATGAAAACAATTTTAAAGTGTTGCCTTTTCTATCTAATGTATGACAACACTTTGAAGTGTAGTCCTTGCCCATGTGCATACCACAATATACAGTCCTATGGCCACACTTTTTAAGTGTGTCCATATCATTTTGGCTATAAAATATTTATATGCCACAATTTCTAATTAAAAAACACTAATATTATTTTGCAATAAATAATCTCAAGCATTAGATTGGCTCATGAGTAATTCAAATATATAGATTTGCAATAAACTTCAAAAGATAGTACGTACGTCTTGTATGTACTTACACATACCTATACATCAATATTCTAAATATGTGTACACAATTGTTCAAAAATTACTCTTACAATAGTTCAATATATTCTAGCAAAGAATATATTTCACAAAATCAAACATAATGTATTCAAACTTTTACAATAGTTCAAAAACTCTTTATCAACCACTTCAATGAGATCAAATTGACTTGTAGCGACCCTTCAAATTTGATCACCTCCATTTCCCTACACATTTAAAATTTACGACAAATCAGATTGCAACAATTATAGAAGAGGCAAAGAGTTCCACATATTCCACATTGCACAACAGTTCTGGATTTTAAATTTTTACGAAATGATGTGGTCCAATTTGTGAAGCTGCACTATTTTTCCAACAACAGAGGAGCTGTTAATATTGTTATTGCATTTAATGGGTGGTGATTTCCTTGTATTTCAACTCTCCTTTGACAGGTATGCTCACACTCAACATTAGCATCTTATTTCCACTCTCCTATTTTCTATTCCCCTATCCTAGTTTTTAAAAGTTTTAGTCATTCCTAGTTGAATTTACCAAAAGCTTATCATGCACACATGCCGTATGCCTCATTTGCTAATTTCTCTAAGATATAAACTTCAATTTGCTTGATGATGGCCTAATAGATCTTCATGTTATGAGAGAACAGATGATACTAAGACCAGAGTTT